>BJBW01007940.1:0-16097 GCA_004320125.1 Scolopax mira
TTGCCCTTCTCTGGACCCGCTCCAGCACCTCTGTGTCTTTCTTGTGGTAGGGGGCCCAAAACTGGACACAACACTCGAGGTGGGGGTCTCACCAGTGCCGAGTACAGGGGAACGATCACCTCTTGGGTGGAGTATTAGTCCAAATGTTATGTGACCTTTTAAAGGGGGTGTGTGCCATGAAGCTTGTTTTTGTGCCCTCTCCCCTGGCTCCATCGGCTGGTCTGACAGGCGTCACCTCCGCTTAGGAGCCTTCAGCCTTAGACCGCGCTGGCCTCGGAAGGAGGTTTCTCAGTGACGGTTTGGTGGTGGTTGTGCCATCTGGTGGAGAAGAGAGGTTTTTGCATCTACAGGACACAAAGAAAAGCTCTTGGAAATAAAATGGAGAAAGCTTCCAAAACTCCACTGATGCTGCTGGAAAAAGCTGTGCAAGCTGTTGTTCCATGCTTTGTTTAGTTCCGCTGAAGTATTTATATCTCAGTTATCTCACGGACTTCTGGCATTCCTTCCTTCAGCTGGTTTCACAGGGTCCATCTTAGTTTAATCACCCCTGTCATTTAAAAATAATCTTTTTAGCTGTCATAGCTTTGATTCCATGCACTTTTCCTGGGAAGGTTCTTCTGCCTTTCTTTGTGTACCTGGAGAGTTATGCGGGTACTGGGCTGTGACTTCTGACCCACCTTACTTGTCTTAACACCGTGTTGTTCAAATAGGAGCCAAGGCCAGATGGGACACAGCAGGGCAGAACGCTTTGGGGGACACACACCACGGCAGTGCTACTCACAAGGGAAAAATCCCAAATTCACCGCTGTGGGGTCTGTAAGACACTGCTGCATCCTTACTTGGCTGTCAGGAGACAGACTGCAGTTTCCTTGCACAAGTAAAACAAGCCTCACACAAACATACCCAGAGATACACCACAGTGAGATCTCTGAGAGCACAGGTCTTCTGGATTTTCATGCCACAATACAGAGTTTCGAGAAAATTTCTGAGAATACTTCTCCCCAGTATCTATTGAAGAAGGTCTGGTAAAATACAGACCATCCCTTTCGGCAGGTCTGCCTATCCTGATCTTTAACTCATTTGATCCAGGAGATGCCACAATATCTATTTTCTTTTTCTTCCCCGATGGCATGTAAGTAAAGTTGCCCAAATCATTGACTTTTAGGCCTGTCTTACTTTCTTCTGATCCCTAATCAGTTATCTGTTATACCTGCTCTGCTTAAAGAAACCTGTCAGTGCTGGGCCTTACAGGGCTGCTCAACCACACTGCAATGGTTGTGTTTAATGGTGAGATAGTGACAATGCAGCGTGCGTTCCTTTGGTAGGCATGCTTCTTCACAGAGATCTCTGCCATCCACCTCTTCCCTCCTCTTCCTGCTACTTCTCTTATACTGGCTGTCGTGGTTTCAGCCAAAATCACTGCAACTGGACTGACAGATGGCCCTTCCAGCCCCCCCCCCCCCAAAACGGGAGGAAAGGAAGAGATAAGGAGATACAGAAGTTTAGAATGAACTAAACAATTTTAATGAAGAATTAATAGTAAAATAAAAAAGAATAAAATAATGAAATGGATACAATATATACACAACCGTATCAAGCTCCCAGGATGACAGCAGGCACTGGGAAGGTCCCAGACTGGACTCAGCAATGGATGGGAACTGGGTTCCACCTCTGGAGTCAGGAACACACAGATCGGGATCAAAGGCAGATGAACAGGGTCCTCTTCGGACATTGGCCATTGCAGGAAGAGAGGAGAGAGGAAGGAGAAGGGCTGACCCGTTGATCCCTCAGCTTTTATACTGAGCATGGGGCAGATGGGATGGAATACCCCAGTTGGTCAGGTTTGGGACCTGTCCTGTCCGTTCCTCCCCACAGGTGGGACCCCTCTATGTTTTTTCCATTTCTGACCCTCTAAGGGGCAAATAATGAAATTGGCTGCCCTTGGTTGTTACAGCAATAAGTATAAGCAAGGGCCTCTCTGCACACCATTCCTTGGCACTTAGCACAAACATTGGTCTTATCATCCTGAGAACGAGCAGTTTGCTCCACAATATGCCGTTAATTTCAGAGAGTTAGAGGAGGCCTAGCTAAAATGTAAAATGACAGAACACAAAACTGCTTCAGTTTTACCTCAAACTGGGACACTGGCCCAAATACTTGCCCTGCTATGGCATATATACAGCGATGATAGGTGACAGGTAGGCAGGGGAAGAGGCGGGATGAGCTTCAGCTGCCTTAGGCAGCAGGACTGCTGAAGTTTACAGGAAGCTTGGCTGATCCCAGAGCACCCCACTGCGAAAGAGAGGTGTCCCTTTCCTCTCCTCCTCACTGCTGGCTGCAAGCTCTGGCGGAGAGGCCTTTTCTGAAAGCAGAGTGGTGGTGGATTGAGGAGGCCACCCTGCAGTGGTTAGGGGATGGCAGCTGAGCCCATCAAATCTCTCACTGAAACAATGTCCTCAGCCCATCTAATGCCTTAGTGAAACAATGGCCTTGCCCCAGGAGCTCTGCATTCCTCGCCAAGTATCTCTTTGAGCTGGCTTTGGCTCGTTTTAGGACAGATCTAGCTGAGTCAACAGCAGGAAATTTACATTTATTTGCTGTTAGCATGTCAGCTCGTTTTATCATGCAGTCAGATGAGCACATGAGACATCAGAAGGAAAGCAGCAGGAACACACAGCTGGAAGGAAAGAACTGGAGATGGAAATGGGGAAATAACCCCTTGTGAAGGCAGGGAGTCATTTAGTAGCCCCTGCCTTATCATCTAATCACACCCTGAATGTCCTGCCATTACCTGTGGTATCAGTCACCTGGGCTGATAAACCCCTGCTTAATCTCCTGTGATAGAATTGTGTCCAAATTCCTAAAAGTTTCCCTCAGGTGTTACTTTGGGAGATGTAAAGAGTACATGTTACCACAGCTCATTATTTTAGCTCACGCTCGCCAGCTTTTCCTGTGTTGCAAGGGAGCTGAAAGCCTTCTTTGCAAAATGAGATTGTACCATGAAGACACTTGTGGTGGGAATTTGCAGGCTGTCCTCTTTTATAGCCCACTCGCTCTGGACTTCGAGCGGAACCTGTTCTCCTCTCTGAAAGCTGCTTTGGAAATTTACATCTTGCTATCTGTAGAGAGCGTGTTTCAGCCGTGTATTTTGCATTCCTCTTGTGCACATATTAATGGAATTTCCTTTGTGATAGCAAATACACACGTTGTACTATGACAACTCTTTTTCTTTTTGATAAAAGGCTGAGAAGCGAGACCCTCCTTCATCTTGCGGCTGATCTTTCCGTCGCTTTCAAAGCTTCACCCCCCGCACAGTTCCAAAATCACAATGTGACATTCCCTTTCCTACTGTCAGGCTGTTGATTTGATGTTGTTGTTACAGCTTGGATCAAGCAGCAAATAAAGATGCTCCAGATCAAGAATCTCTTCCCTCTGTTGAATGGACTTGGCAGAAGCTACTGCCCTTGCAACACACTAAGTCGGAGGCACCACTGCCCACATCTGGCCAGGCTCCGTTCACAGTCTGGCTCGTTAAACTTTACTCGGATGATCCCATCCAAGGATGCCACATCCTAAAATAATTTCTTTAGATATCTTTATATGCATTGATTTACATTGATTTTTTAAAAGGAAACTCCGGAGATGAGGGGACTGCTTATCTTACATTTACACTCAATGAAAACACTGAGAATATTTAACTACAAGATATTTAAATCCAGGCTTGCTTAGGGAGAAGTAACTGATTAGAAAATTAGCCACCCTTTAAAAATAATATTCCAGTGATTTCTATGACACCCTGTGAATTATTAGAGGATCACAAATGAGTAAAGCTCATTTGTGTGTCTTCACGGAAGCAGAAACAGCTGATGTAGCACAGACTGATTCAGCTAAATAGAGCACTCTGAAAAACAGGACCAACACACAAACCTTCCAAAGATCTTCCCTTTATATAGGGGACAAGGAGAATAAAGTTGCCAGTCCATGGGAGGCTGCAGAGGCAGGCAAGGAGTCACTGAGGCTCAGAGCCAGCCAGTCTCCCAAAGACTTCAAGACCACTTATAGGCACATAAATGCATTGTGGAGTGCTTGGGAAACTCTTTGAGGGCTTCCAGCTGAGAGGTTGGTAGCTGTACATGAAACAGGGTTTTCTCACCGTTTTGTTTATGTGTGAAATCTTCCCCTCCAAAACCTGCCTTCTGAGGTGGGGCACGAGGACATAACTGGGAACAGGTTGCCCAGAGAAGCTGTGGATGCCCCATCCCTGGAGGTGTTCAAGGCCAGGCTGGACGGGGCTTTGAGCAACCTGCTCTAGTGGGAGGTGTCCCTGGCCACGGCAGGGGGGTTGGAACTAGATGATCTTTAAGGTCCCTTCCAACTCTAACCATTCTGGGATTACACCTGGACTACTGAAGGAGGTGCCAGCCATCCCGCCCCACTTCCCCGAGTCCTGTTCTAACCATGTGGTGTCACTCTTCTCCCTTGTCCTAGCACTGACACTTGCCAGCCTTGCACAGCCGGGGCATCAACTTGCCCTCCAAACCAGTTGTGGCTACTCAGCCTAACAGAGGGGTGGGTGAATCTCCCAGCTCAGACAGATCAAGGGGCAGAAGCAACTGCCCATGATGAGTTCACGGGGAGGAGCAGGACATGTGCCTTTAAGCAGTAACACACTGGCCCTACCACCTCATGAAAGGTGTCTTTCACTGAATCTGCTAGTTTCCCAAAGTCTCTAATTTTCAAACTACCTGTATTTTAATTTCTGTCTTTGGCATCCAGAGTTAGGTTTGAATGACACCCAAGTACATCTGGTTCTGTAGTCTTGGATCTTGGAAGTTCTATAAAACCAATTTGCTGTGGGTGCTGGGGATCCCCAGCTCAGTGCCATCCTCCCATGTGTCCATCTACTCTGCTGTCAGCTGGACCTCATTGAGACTGTAGGTTTAGGGGTATAGAATTAAGGTTTACATGTCCACCTTAATAAAGGCAAAGCTATCCATGAATCAAAATAGCCTTTATGAGAAAGTTCTGCTTGGGCTTTGTTTGGGAAACAAATTCACTACATCTTTCTCACTCTTTTTTTTTCTACCTGTAGACCAGTCTTATGTAAACTGCACCTGAAGAAAAGCTGAAGAAGTGGGTCTCTGGGGAATGATTCAGGGAAAAACAACACATTGATGCACTGTTCATGCTGACCATAAGAATCATCTTGCCACTCAGAAAAGTGAGATCATGTATTTTCAGAAATACATAATCCCCTGCAGGACATATAACCACCACTGTCGGTTTCTTTTCTCAACCAGATTAACAAGTAGGATACCAGTTTTTGACTAACCACCACAAGAAATGCATTTAACAAGTAAACCACTTTGGATTCCAGAAGACCTTAACCTTGCTTTTCCACTCCTTGGAGAGAAGCGCTTTATTTCCCAACAGTTGATGCTGTATAATACCAGCTGCCTTTTCCATTCAGCTCAGAGACAGAGTCCTGAGTGGAATCACCATGTGCACATGTAGATGTAATTTATCTATAATTTATCTTAGTTACAAGACCTTAATCAAAGTTTTTTAATATGCAAATCCAGTATATTCTAAAGCAAAACCTATTCAGCCACTGCAGTTAGTTACACAACAGAAAGTAAAAGTGCAAAAGTGGTTTCTTTTCCCCAAAGCGTAAGGAGGATTAAAAACATTACAGACAGAGCAAGGAAGCAGAACAAGGAGTCAGTTTCTTTGCTAAACAGCAGACTTAATGTAGTCGCAGACCAAAAAAAAAAGTCAAACCTGTCAACTATGCAGCTTCATTTCTGGAAACGCTGAACATGTGCCACTCTCCATTAAGTACAACTGAAGGGAGAAAATTCACGCTGAGAAATCTGGGCTTGCTATCCAGATGCCTAATGGTGGAACTCAGCATCTAAACTTAGACCTTATATTTAAAAACCTGCCTGGATGTATATTTGCTGTACACTCTTCTCAGTTGTTTCTTAATCCACCAACTTTTTTTTTAATTATTATTATTATTTTTCAATCACAGCCACCTCTGCTCTGTGGTTCCAGTAGCCACGATTCCTCCCTGTGCTTCGCCCGATCAGAGCACAGGTTCTTTAAACAAATCTGCCTCAGTCTCTGTTTTGCAAGAAAGTAAAAAAAATACACAACGGTCTTCTCTGCCAAGGTCATGAAAAATTACATTCTTATGCTGTGCTTCAACCAGAGATCTCCTCCCTGCACTTCCTGGATGTGACACAGCCGTCTACAGTTCTAAAAATAATCCTGCTCCCTTCTGACACACTGCTATCCCACATGTGCAACCAGCATGTGGCACTGGGCTTCTTGGAACCCCTTAAATATAACCATGTGCCTTCAAATAAAAGACTTGTATTCCTATTCCTGTGAAGCCACTAGCAAATCAGAATGTATCTCTGCAATGCTAATCTTCAAGCAACCTTTGGATCATCCCCATTACTTGCTCCTAAATACATAATTTACCTTCATTACATTTTTTGTTTAATCTGCACGTTTGTTCCTGCCTTTCCATTAAAAAGGCAGCATATTGTGCCTATTTAGGTACCAGGCTACTGCAGCTGGGAAGGGACATGCAACTCCTGAGCTGGCAAATCACCTCTTAATTCAGGTTAACCTGACACATCCTGTATTTTAAGCAATTTTTTTTTTTCTGGATTGGAAGGCAGTCGAGGCTCTCTAGGTAAAAAGAAAAGCAACACTGGATAAGGTCACTATATTTATGTGAGCAGTGAATACAATTTCTCTCTCAATTTCAGAATTCCCTAAAATATGGCATAATTATACTTTAAACAGAAAGGGCAGACTGAAACAGGAAAGGGAGCTTTCTTATGCACCTACTGAAGGGAAATGACAAAGACTAAAATTTGAAAGGATTAGTAACTGCCTTATAACTAGAACAGTGAAAAGGGATCACGTTTCCCCTTTCTTTAGTTCTCGTTGTTCTGCAAACTGTAACTGTGACCCGTTGAGAAGGGTTGGGGTTCTTACTGCAGGACTGACTGAGCACTGCAGTAACCCAAAGCCGTGGATGGAGTATGTTCTACTCCCCAAGGTCCATTAGACCTTTCAGCTACTGGAGGAGGACAGGAGCACGCTCCAAGTCAGTGAGATGAAAGCAGGAGCAGTAACTCCAGCAAGACCAGTTCTGTAGGGAGAGGTGATATGTTTTCATTGGACCACCTGATACAGCTGAAAAAAAGCAGACTGGCTTTCAAGAACACAACCCCTCCTTCACTAAACCCAGCATCACTGGGCAAAGGGGAGGTGGAACAATAGCTCCCTTCTCTCAGGAAGCTGAACCATCGCCGTGGGATGAGACTGGCAAAGATTTTGCACAGTTTGAATCCAACTTTCTTTTTTCATGGCGTTTATATTTTCATTTTTTATATTACTTAAAGCTTGTTTAAACTAAATTTGCCAACTACTGTGGCACAGCAAGAATTCATACAATTCAGCTCTTGCATTCTTTACAATACCTGCCTGGAGATAAACTCCCACCTCTCTCTGCAGCATCATCTTTTTGGTAAGAAGTTTCTGTGTCTTAGAATAGGATTTCTCATTACCCAAGATTATATCAGCTCCTGCTGATAGTTTTTCACTTCGTGTTCTTAACCTTCTGTGGCTGACATCCCAGTCATCTTTGCAGCAACTGAGCTGTCAAATGGAAGGCTGAGACTGTGACGAGAGAGCATACCAGCAGGAAGAGAGTGAATTTGCATGGAACAGAAAGCTGGGGCTTTTGGGCATCTACCTGTTTAGGACAGCAGAGAAACAAACAGAAAGAGCTGCATCTTTACAGTTAGAAGAGTAACATTCTTGTGCAACACAAAGCATATCTTCACTATAGATCCATCTACCTTTCCTCTATTCAGCAGTCCCTTCCCCCCCCCCGCCCCGTCATTAAACAGGGAAGTTGGGTTGCGAATGGCTAACGTAAAATTTTAAGAGGAAAAAAACCCACAACACAAGCAAACACCTGCAAATCTGCAATCCAAACTCTATTTTTTAAAAATCCAGGTAAGACACCAACTATGTAACTGGCAGCAAAACAGCATCTCTTGTGAGAAAAAAAAAAAATCTCATGATGAAAGGTGATTCTAGGGACATTAAGGCTGCTCTCTGAATTCCCTTAAACTGCAAACCTCAATTTTTTGTTAAAAGCAAGAAGACAAAATACTCTTTCACCTATCAGTGAGATACATTTTTTCCTTCCTGAGCACGTTAGTAAATTTCAGGCCAAGATATTTCTAAACCACTACTAAATACATTCACAGCACGCACACCGTTTAGGAGCACAATATTGCTGAAGAGCAAGCCCCTCCTCAGCAGCCCAACTGAATAAATATATATGTTTATGTTATGAAATTATGTTATGAAATCCATCGGTACCTTTTGACAGATTATGCAGAAGATGTGACAAACTAGACATGGGCTAGACATTAGCTGTACTCCAAAATGTTATAAGGCACTCTTCTGAAGCTCCTATTATGCAAGAAGTTATAAAAATGAGGTTTTTTTATCTTAATACTACACCAGCATTGATTACCACTAAGATCTTTGAAACAGTTTAATAAAACCTATGGGTAGCCCAAAAAAGGCTTTACCGTTGCTTTAGCCCCAGGTCATCCCTGGGCATTCATTTCATGAAGTGAGACAGAGAGAGGGTACACTCCTGCTGAATCGCAGCTCTGTCTTGAAGGTAGACTTCCCCTAAGACAAACCTCCTTTTCATACACGTAACAGCAGCAAAATGCTCTCCTTCAGCCTCCAGCTTGAGAGAGTGGCTGCTCACCCATCAACAGGAAAACTCCTCCAGCACAGAGCCCCCAGAGCCTGTGAGAACTCAGCAAATATAACTTACCCCCAGTCACTCCTATTTTACAGAGCCATCTGGATCTGCTCTAACTTTCAAATGCCACCTTGGTATCTACGCTAGCTTTTCCACGGAACTACATTCATGTTAGCTTTTGAAAGTAACGAATGCTCATACAAGCAGCAAAGCTCTTGATGCCAGAAAAGGACCAAGGTCCATCTTGTTACCATGGTTCAGTTACATGGAGACTATGAAGTACAAGGAAAAGCCGAAAGCAGGCACTGGGGTTTGTAGAATGTGACTCAAACTGCAATGACACATACAGGGTGATGGCTACGTATTGTTAAAAGTGGCAAGTCTCTAATTACTCTTTCGGGAAAGCCAAACCTGAATGAGATACAAGTAATTAGCAGGAAAACATATTTAAGCGATAGAGTAAAAACTAGAATAAGCAAATTTCCCACCAGGTAAATATCAGTAATTTTTATTAAACTCTACTCTTACCTCAGGATTGAAAACTCTGGCTAAGGAAGTTATCACAGCGTTTGCAGTAAAACCATCTGAAATGGAAATTTACCATTCCTTCTTTTGGTTGTTTTAGAACCTCCTTAAGAAAGGCACAGTCCCCCTAACATACAGAGCAACATACACTTGCCTGTGACGGAAGGAGTGGCTGCTGCCAGTTACTCTCGCCTGGCAGCAGAACAGTTAACTTCATTTTGCTCCTGCCTGCCCTGCTCCCCAGTACCACTGGGAAAGCATCCGGACTTCCCTGAAGGACTGAAGGAAAGAACTTGCAGAGACTGGAGCATTCAGGAAGTCCTTAGCTGGGGGAAAGAAACAGTGAGGAAAAGCCCAGTGGTGGCTTGTCCGTGAGCAAGTGTGTGCACAGGGGAGGGGAGGTGGGCAGCCTCCCTCATTTCTCTGAGCTCAGCCCCAAAAGACACAAACTCCTTCCTTAGTTACAGAGACAGAAATTCAAGGAGCAGCATTTTGCCTTACGCCTGCCCAGACCCCTAGTGTAAGCAATTTCAGCAGAAGATTAAAAAAGAGACAGGAGCAACTGTTCTGCCCTGCAATAAGCAGGGATCAGTCAAGTGATTAAAAATTTATTCCCACCCTCCACATGGTATCCAAAGAAACAATACATACAAATATCTATTTATCCCACGATTACACAAGCCTCCTGGGTTTAATATTTTGAACCAGATGACAAAGTTCAAGATACTTTATTTTAAGTTAGATACAACAGGTAAATCTCAAAGAGAGCTCTTGAACATATGAAAAAAAAACATGTCACTGAAGTGACCTCCACAACTTACACGTTCCAGCCACAGACTGTATTTATAATGTATTGTTCTAATGATTGTTAACTTTCTCTTGCAGATCTGCTCCTCTCCATAAAGAGTCTTTTGTATTTTGAGACATGGTTGTTTAATTCATTCTACCACTTTTATTTACATCAGTCTCATCCCAAATTTTGGTGTCACACACAGGCTTTAAATTCAGTTGTTGCTTTCTAACTGTAAGAGCCTTTGCAGTCTACTGACATTTTAGAAGAACTTGTGCACAGCACAAATTGACACAAATGACTTTCTCAGTGTAAGTACTGAAGGGTATGCATCCAGAGATTTGTCCTATCTGAACACATCTTTCAGTAGAATTTTAAAACTAATTATAGATTTATAAAAACATATACAAAAAAATTTTCCTTGCACCAGTACAATATCTAAGACACCGTTGGTAAAGATGTGAAATTATTCAGGTATCTCTAACTCTGAAATAATATAGGGTATTACGGTGTAAACTCAGGTTACACAGAGAAAGGACTTTTTCTTTTTTTAATCAAGAACTCTGTAACAGAATAAATAATTTACAAGCTTGAGAAGATTTGCATTGTTTCTTACACAAAGACTTCTAACCTCTATTGTAAAAAAAGCCTGGAGGAACTAAGTATCATTTCTGTCGGTGGCTGTAAAACATAAATACCTTTTTTTGTTCAAAAAAATTCCCCTCTTTAAATCTGCTAGAGGTAGATGAAGATAAAACAAACCCCGAAATGTAAGGATTAAGATACTGCAAATAAATTCTAACCCTGCAAATCTAGCGAGCATATGTTCTCACCAGATTTACTGAAAGCGGTTATTTTTTCTTTCTTTTTTTAAAACAGAACAGCACCCAACTTCTTCCTTCCACGTTGTCAAAATCAGCGCTCGATACCGGCATGAAAGAATTTCCAAAGTGTTCCCGAATTAGAGCAGCAGCAGGTCCCTCCTCGTGCTCTTCAGTCACTTGGATGAGGTTTCCAGGGCCTGTCTCTGCTGAGGAACCGCTGCCTGCCTGGCACTGCCCAGGCAGCCCCTGCGCCTCCCCCCAAAAAAAGAGGGGGCAAACCTGCAGCTCCCACCCAGAAGAACTCTCAGGGAAAGGTGTGGGAGGGAAGGAGGTGGGGGCTGGAGGCAGGGAGAGATAACTGGGCAACCTGAACATCCATTACAGATGGTGACCTTTCTGAAGATTTTTCCGAGAATATTTTTAGCACGGGCGTCTGCGTGCACGGGCTGCAAAATATCTGGTTATTACCACAAAATTGGAGATTTTATTAGGCTCAGGAATATGTACAAGATCTCACGTAAAGCCTTGGTTTGGGCATAGAGAAAATTATGAAGCATTAACAGAATTTTCTAAAACGTGAATGAATTCTCACATTTTTCTTTTGGTCCATCAGGACATTAACTGTTTAGATCTGATTTCCTACTTCCCTATAGCTCGGTCTGTAGCTTCAAGTTTTCTGATGTCTCCCCTAGTCTCTCTCCACCTGCAATATTATCTACTTTGTTCAGCCAAAACTCTATCAATGTGTCGAGGCCTAACATACATCAGAAACCGTCCAGGAAATAGGATTGAGCTCAGCAGCCCTATTTAAAGCCACTGAACAAAGTATGTTGCCTCTTCCTCGTTCACCAGACAAAAAGGAGGAAGCATCATTACACACCAGGACATCTGCATAAAAGTGCTTCCAAGTTTCTTCACAACAGTAATACTGGCATGATCACAAAGACAAGATTCCTTTTCTTTCTCTCTCTCTCTCTATTATAAATGTAGCCATCATGATCTCATTTGGTATGCAAAAAATATAATTACTGCAGTACAATTTCCACAGCAATTTGAAGTGAGCCTTTTTCTCTTTTAAGTTACCATTTAAATTTAATGAAAACGATAGGATGGATTGAGATGGCAACCCCCAGCATTTTACATAATTCAGTTCGTTTGGTTTAGTTACAGAACAACGATCCTGGCGGTTAAACTAAACCCACAGATCTAAATAAACGAGGCAATTTCGTGCATTCTAGAATCAATGCATATTTCAGTACTTGTTTTCCTTCACAATATTACTAACCTCCAGAACCCTTTGCTTTATGGACGCTGAACCAATTTACTCTTATTGCTCTCCTGCTCGCTAAGCTTGAAGTGGGTGTAAGCCAAAATGCCCAGCAACGTGCACACAATCCCGAGGCCTTGATTAACAGACAGTGGATCCTTAAACAAGAGGCACCCTCCCAGGAGGGTGATGCAGAACTTGAAATGTCCAAACATGTTATACCTAGACAGCTGTTAAGGGTAATAGCAAATATTGGCATTGCCTGTAAACAGAAACAACTTGGGAACTTCGTTAATTACATCCAAAGCATGCAACAGCATCTCACCTTGACTTCAACTCGTGCAGCTTTCCTGCAGTTAGTAAAGACTCTCCACCTAGAGACCCATTGTGCACTACAAACCAACTGGCAGGCCAATGCTTCCTCAAAGCTGTCCATGTATGGGTAAATATTCTTTAAAGGTATGTATAAAGGTCACGCCAGTACATTAACTGCCATCATCTCCACAAACCCCGAACAAAGAAACAAGACGCGCCAAAACACAAACATGCTTTTCTGTCTTCATCATTTAAGATAAAGCAGGCAGGTTACCAAACAGTTTTCCCACAGTCAATCAGCCTGAATGAATGTTAAGGTAATTCACCTGGAAACAGGAAAAGCAACTAATGTTACAAAGGATACGTGACAGGTGACGTGTTTCCAATGATCCAGTAAATAGACAAATTTACCATAAAGGCTATTATTCCAGACAGCAGTACCATTATCTGTGGATTAATGGACAGAGTCAGTAATCTGATGGGCTTCTGGCCATTTGTAGATATGGCCATTTCAGGTTATTTTGTTAGTTTCCTTTACTTTCAAATGCAAAATATCAGGCAAGAAAAACACAAGAACAAAAATAGAACCAGCTTCGAATGGGTACAGACATTGGTGATGTGTATAAGTAGCTCAGGCCATGATGTCCACAAACACATTCTGACACAACCACAAGCCTCTTCTCTCACTGAACATTTAAGAGTGATTTGGAAAATCTGGCTACTCATACACATAGAGATTGCAATCTTTGAGATAAAGTCTTATTTATGGCCACAACAAAAACCATTTTTGGAAAAATATCCTATTTTATTATTGTGAATACTTGCCGTCCTGTTCATGAACTCCAGGACTACAAGAAATGACCCATCACTGAGCAGCCCCATCAGCAGCAGCGAGAATACACCACTGGCTCTTTTTTGGGGCAGAAGGATAAAGAGAGAAATGACAGCCTTCTTGGTGAAAACAAACCAGCAATTCTGAGGAGACACCAATGGGCTGGCATCCCTCCACAGGAGAGGAGTTAAGAGCGTCAGAAGTGAGCATGCTTATCTCTTTTCTGAGTGGACAGGAAGAGCTGGAACTAGGACACTTACATATTTTTTTAATATAATACACTAGGGGAAGCTTCTGGATTTTGTCAGATTTTCCTGTTGTTCAGATGCCCTCTAAACAGAAACAAGAATAAGGAGGTAAATCACTTGACAGACTCATCTGAGAGGAAGTAGGGGAGGCACAAACAGTTTTGTTTTTTTTTTAATTTTGCACATGCTCATCTCTTCACAGTAAAAAACTGGACAAAAATCTGTTTCACCAAGAAGCAGATTTTACGATCAAATCTAACTTCATCCATGATGACTAATTATATTTAAATAAAGTCAATAAAAGCCTTACCACAGCAGAAAGCGTCCAGGGCCCAAATATTCCTCCTTCTCCAAAGACTGGCTCAAAGAAGGGTATGATGAACAGCAACATAGCTGAGGACATTGGTGCCTGATAGTACAGCAACTGCATAGAGTTTACCTGCAACTCATGCTGCTTTGCTCCTACCCACTAAAACCAAAAGAGAAAGCTGTTAAATGTGAGGGGGGGGAAAAAAACCCAAACAAACCAGAAACGGAAAACTTAAGCAAAAGTAAACTGGCTGCATACACAAAGGTAGTCTGACGTGGACAATACTACAGAAAAAGATCGTTGAGCATGATCTTCTACCTTTGCCCAACTGGAGGCCCAGATGTTTGTCTCTTGCAAGCACACAAGCCGTGTGAAGAGAAAATCACACACAGAGGCAATGAAAAGCCCCTGAGTGCCTAAACCTTCCTTTTCCCATAGCCTGGGGGGAAAGTATTACATATATAATTTTAATATATTCTATATATTGGGGGCGTTGGTGGATGAAAAGCTGGACATGAGCCGTCAATGTGCACTGGTAGCCCAGAAAGCCAACTGCATCCTGGGGTGCATCAAAGGAAGCGTGGCCAGAAGGTGAAGGGAGGTGATTCTGTCCCTCTGCTCTGGTGAGACTCCACCTGGAGTGCTGCATCCAGCTCTGGAGCCCTCAGCACAGGAAGAACATGGAGCTGTTGGAGTGGGGTCAGAGGAAGGCAACAAAGACGACCAGAGGGCTAAAGCACCTTTCCTATGAAGACAGACTGAGAGAGTTGGGGTTGTTCAGCCTGGAGAAGAGAAGGCTCTGGGGAGACCTTATAGAAGCCTTCCAGTACCTGAAGGGAGTCTACAGGAGAGATGGGAGGGACTCTTTATCAGGCAGTGTAGTGACAGGGCAAGGGGTAATGGTTTTAAACCAAAAGAGGGTTGATTTAGATTAAATATCAGGAAGAAATTTTTCATTGTGAGGGTGATGAGACACTGGAAGAGGTTACCCAGGGAATGGGTGGATGCCCCATCCCTGCTGGATGGGGCTTTAAGCAACTTGGTCTAGTGGGAGGTGTCCCTGCCCATGGCAGGGGGGTTGGAACTCAATGATCTTTAAAGGTCCCTTCCAACTCAAACTATTCTGTGATTCTATTACACTTGAGGAAAAGCAAAAAAAGTAACAGAGCTGGGAAGAAAATGCCAGCTCCCTTTTATTCTCAAGACAAATTCCAGATCCCGTCTATGATGGTGCTGAGCAGCTTTGCCTAAGCAGAGATCTGCTTCTGCTCCTTTCTTCTCATTTTCCTCTAAATACAAGCTAACAAAATCAGTGTTATGTTTGGCTTTCTTTTGACAGTTTATTCCAAATTTACTGAATTTCATTTCAATATTGATGATGATTGACTCTAACTTGTATTTTCAATGCATTATGCTTTTAGAGACAACATTAGTTATCTACAGCTATGAAGATAGATGTTACAGGCAAAAAGACGCCTCTTTCTATCGTACAGAATGTTTACTTTAATAATTCATAAACCACATTAAGTGGTTTAATAATATGTATTCCAGCATATAAACTTGCTACATTTTTGGGTTTCTTTTTTTTTTTTTTTTTGAATACAGATTAATTTCACTCGGGTACTGTCATTTCTCCAGTTCACACACCATCACTTGAAAGTTATTTTAGCATCTCTCTTCTCCTGCCCCAAAACAGAACAAGAGACTATTATTTATCACCTGGCACACTATGGGTCAAAAAGCCTCACTTACTTTGGAGGCACAGTGCATTCCTTATAACGAAATTCATGTTTAAATTGATGGTGACTATAATGACAACGTGCCAAGGGACTCATAATTTGGGAGGCTTTTTATAGTCGTGGCTGATAACGAACTGGTCCTGAGTTGTTAGCACAATGTTACAGCCAAAAGCGCCAAGGTAGTTCTTGGACAGACCTATTTTCACTGCGTTTCACTGAATTTTTTAGAGTTGGAAGGGACCGTAGAGNNCCGTAGAGATCATCTAGTCCAACTCCCCCACCGAAGCAAAGCAGGATTAATTTTTTTTCAGTCATAGTCAGCCAGATAGGTTCTATCACATATATAGACCCAGAGACAATATCATTAATTATACATATTAATGCACCCTCAGCGCCTTAGGCTGTGCATAGTTGAAACTGAAGAAGGATACT
>BJBW01007940.1:23868-125305 GCA_004320125.1 Scolopax mira
AGAGCATTAACTGCGTCATAGCTCTTTCCATCTTGTAACCTCAGCTCTCTTTTTCTTCCTCCTTTATGTCTAATTTACATCAGAGAAAGCAAAATACATTTTTGAAAGCTTACCTGAATGTAGGTCTTTAGGACTTCAACAGAAACTTCCTCCTTATTGCAAACAAATATAAATTAAATTTTAAATCAGATAATGTGGCAAAAAAACCCAACACCCCAAAACCCCAAACAAACAAAACCCACCAAACTTTAAGAGCTACCACTATTACACAGACACAAGGTTATTTGCTTATCCCTGCTTCAGTAATCTACACATTCAAACAGGCTCAGCTGGAAGAACTGTTTCTCTTGGAGAGTGATTAAAAAAAGATATGTCTTCTGATTCAAAGATTTAGTGTTCTAGGGATTTTCTTTTTCAGCAAGTGCATAATATAGTTTTTGGTCTACCTGGAAAGTTACTTTTAAAGTTGTTTTTCAAATCTTTCAGTTAATAAATAAAATGTCAGCTGAACACATTCCAGTGTGTTACATACTCTGTGTAGTATAGAAAATTCTAATGTTCCTATGTACAGAGTATAAATAAATATCACCTGGCTCATCTGCAATAGCCTATAATAAAAAACCCCAAAGTACAGTCCAAGCACTTGAGGACACTTTAGCTAAGACTCAAGTGTTTCTTATTGTGAAGATCACTTTAGTTTGATATGTGTAAATGAATTTAGAAATTTTCATCTAGGCATATACCTATATGAATTGTACTCAAACATCAAATAAGGAACATCACAAAAGCTTGCAAAACTGCCTCTTCCCTCTGAGGTCTATTGAGGGTTGATGAAGTAATCTTCCAGGAAATCCAACTGCTCCAAAATTGTAAAGGTAATAATTAAGAGTTACTCACAATCCTACAGTGGAATTCATGTAGGAAATTGCACTCTTTTTGTCCCTTCTGTTAAACATATTCTAATGACTAGTTTTACCACGCTCTAGCTTAAAGACCTACTCTATCAAATTTTGAGTCTGGCTACAAGAAAAAGTATGTGTATACACATACATGTTTGTCTTGGTTAGCTAAATGTTAGCTGACTTAAAAGTTCAAGAAGGCAATGAAGCAACAATTAGAGGCATGAAAAAAAGCATAATAACTCAGAGCTGTATTTAAATCATCTAATGAAAACACACATTTGTCTTCTGACAGAATAGGTTACATTCAGAAACTTGATACATAAACAATTATTTTTTAAATCAGTAGAAAAGGAGGGCTCCTAATTGTCATTGCCCCAGAAAAGTGTAACTGTAGCGTATGTGACCCATTGGCATATTTAGCATAAACAGGCTAGGTAGCTAGTAAGCTACACATACTATATATTTGGGGAAAATATGAAAGCTTCAGCTTGTACCAGTTACCTTAAACAAATATACGTTTGAGTTTACAGCAATAGGTACAGTTCTAAGGACTGTGTATAAGGTCAGGTTATATTCAAAGCACCTTGGCTGCTATGAATAATCATAACATTGAAGACTGAGTCAGGTCCTTCTCAATAAAGTGCTTAAAAGTAGAATCCATCACCTTCAAAACAAAATTTTCAAGCTAAACTGGAGGGGAGGAGGATGATCTTTTCTAGTTTTGACTATTGTATTTAGGCTCCAAGATCAATAAATACACTATTTAAGCATGCAGTTCCTCATTAGCCTGGTAGTAATTCACCATCATTGAATATGGTCTATATATTTACATACAATCATTTCTACTTCAAAGACTAGCTATTGCTATGACAACAAATCAAATAAAAGTGAACTTACCTTTGTCTGCATACCCAAAGTGCGGAAAAACAGAATAAGGTGCGTCATGAAACGAAGGAGGTGTCCTGGGAGCACACTTCTGTCTTTGGAAAGCCATCTGCTGAATTCTTCCATCAAACCTATAGCCACCAAGGAAACGTCGATATTAGCCATATTACAGGGAAAAAGCACTTCAGAAATATTTCAAATTGTCCATTTTTTCAGCAAATGTAATTTAGCCTCAAAGGCCTAACAAAACAAAACAGTGAAAATTTTGGAAAGATGTAGCTGTTTGGCTTAAATATCTGCTGCATGTATATGGTAATTTCTCAGGAAAAAAGTTATAGCAATAACTTCCCATATATTGTGACACATTTACATGACTTCATGACTTCTTTGAAAACTATCTTGTATGTCAAACTGCAAAAAGTCCCTACAGTTCTTGATTTAAAAAATCAGCTTAGCTTTTAGGTGGAGTTTGCTTACTGTGTGTTTCTAAAATCCATTGGCATATAAGTTTCTGGAAAGGTCACTAGAAATATTGTAGTCAATTGACATTTGAAAATCACTTAGAGAAAAGCTCACCATCCACATCTCCCAGTATAATGAATTTCTGAATCACATGATAATGTTCTTGATTCTCCTCTATAACCCTCTGGGGAGAGAAAAAGAAAGTTCAAACTTTGAATAAAATCTTATAGCACTATGTATAAAGAAAGCAAATTGATAAATAAAGTAAAGGTTCCTTAGGGAAAAAAGCCATCCTAGTTCAAAGGGTATTCTGCATAAAGAGCAGGAGAAAAGGCACTTGCTATCTCAATGTCAAATTGCAAGAATATTGACAAACAGAAAGAACTAGAATATAGATCTGTAGAGATAATACTTCCATGGAAGAGATCCAAGACTGAGAGCTTTTTGCACTGAAGTGGAGAATAAATAACCATATTACAGAAAATAGATTCTACAAAGTCACAGAAGAAGCAACAATGCGTACAAATCCTGAAAGAAAAGGCCTGTGAAACTTACTTGAGGAAGAAGAAATTGGCTTTTCTCGAGTAGAGGAATTAATGCATGAAATACAATTCAAATGCAAAAGCTGCTACATGATGAGGATTGCACTAGAGAGGCAAAGGTAGCTGGGTGTATCTGTGGCCGACTGCACCGATCTGTAAGCTGTCTTAGCAATATGATAAAAGTTATGTTTATTCCATCAAATAGAAGTAATTGTAGTTTCAATTTAATCTTCACAAAATTAACACCTAAGTTACATATTCCATCTTAATTTAAGTAAGTATCCTGGGTGCTAAAAGCAACAAAGAAACACAGTCTGTTTAAGCAAATACACTTAGATTTTGAAAGGCACGATTTGAAATATGCACACAAACCTCCTATAAAGAAATGGCATGTAGTCAATCTTTGCACATATTATCAAAGTGTTAAATAGTTGATTTACTCTATTTGCTTTATATGTCTGACACCAACTGCCAGTCAGCCGCTTTTTTAGCACACCCAGCTACTTTGGCAGATACAGGACAAGACAAAATGTGTATCTTTTCCATCATTAGAAATATTGCAGCATATAGAAAAATCTATTTGAATTGAGAAATTATATATTACAGAGGTAGAAAACCTACCATAAATCATTCACTGTGCATATTTGAGCATTTCATTAAATAGGTAGTAAAAGTACAACTTGGCAAATAGTTAAAAAAATGGTAAACAGTGAGGAGCAACACTGCAATTAATATGTACCTTTTTGTCTGTTGCCTGAAGTTCTTCAAAAACTTTTTCTGAAGTCCAGCTTCAAAGTAGGAGAGAAAAAGCAAAAAACATTACCTTGAATATTGCAAGCAGATCATACAGATCATCACATCAAGTGCAGAAGCAAAATCTTACTTAAAACTTACTTTGTTTCTAAATATTCTCTAGGGAGCTCTTCTGTCTCCTCTGCAGTTATTACTGAGGTTCGTATTTCCTGCTCAACAAGAGTGTCCACCATGACCCTGAAATATGCCCAAACGGTATCTTCCCAGGTATCACAAACTGGAAGAAGCTACATATTAAAGAAACAGAGCAAAAAATATCAGACATGGAGAACTATCAGAACCCGAACTGAGCAACTGTAATTTAGGATCAGATTTCCAGTCACCAAGGCAGGTGATAATAACCATCTTGAACAGTAGCCTTTCCTTCACCAAAGCAGGATATATAAAAAAAAAAAATATATCCTCTTGCTGAATAATGCTCTAGCCCCTTGATTATCTTATATCAAAGGTCCTATCCTCCCTCCAATGGCAGAACCACTCTGACACCACTCCCCCTCTTGTGTACCACCACCTCAGAAAACCAATGCAGAGGAAGACAATCCACTCTTCTGCCCCACATTTTTTCAGCAGGATCGCTTTCCTGTACTGGTTTATGTCGTGGTTGCAGAAGTCAGGGTGCAGCAGTGAATGGTGGAGGGTAGGAAGGAGGGAACAGTGCTGCTTTGGCGAAATTTAAAGAACTTTACATCCAGTTCTCTGAATCTTGCTAGGCTCTTTCAACAGTGAAACCCTGGGACAAGTTCCAGAGAAAACGCTGCATTTCATTAAACAGTTCTCTCACAGTAATTTTAAAATAACTGAATTTTGCTGAAATTATTACTGAAATTTAATTTCATTAAATGTCTGTCACAAAAAGGTAAATATCGTCTGTTCTGTAAGTCTGTATAAATTTACAATGCCTTTTTTTCCTGTAAAAGAACTAATTTTATATTTCAATAAATAAAACCTGAAAGCATTTTCTTTTCCCCCCCTTTTTATTTTCTGAATTATCTTTGCTACATCACACCAAGATGGGGAATCAAGTTCTTCAAGTAGAACCTTACTGCTGATTACTATAACAGCAAGGAAACTTTTATGACATTCTGCAATGCTCCTTATTGTTCTTAAAAACAGAATAAAAATTAAAAGTCACTAGTTAGGAGTGGGAGACCCCAAAACCATCTGGAGGATTAAAAATACAAGAACTACTTAAAAAAGAGTATTGTATATAGTATAATACCTATTGATAATAAAATTCAGGTACAGAATGTCATTGGATGTAACAACTCGTCTATAAGAACACTGTGCATGAGTAGGAAGGTGACTATATAAGCTCCTAAATAATACTAAAATAGAAAAGAACTAAATCAACAACATTAGAACAGTTTGTATGGAAAGTTAGCAGGAATGATACTATGAAAAGTTTATCACATATATTTAGTTAAGGCATGTCAATCCTACACAGAACATGTCAACTAAAGCAGCAATGTTTGCTATTGTCCAGTTTACTAGATTTTAAAAAGGACAACAACCACTAATTGCAGTAGTTCTGGTATCACTGTCACATAGGAGAAAGAAAATGCATAACTGCCAACCACCACTTAACTGGGAGGCTTGGCATACCTGTTTGAGGTTTCCACTCAGTGCTGCGTAGATTGCTCTCTCATACCTATTAAACTGCTCCTAAAATAAACAGTCAAAAATTTTAACTTTTATTTAGAAAGCATATATGTTTTCTAGTCACTTTACATTTTATTAGAGATTAATCCATTACAACATGTTTCATCTAACAGTTTCCAAGGAAAGCTGGAGAATCACAGCACTTATCAGGAGTCAAAGCAAGAATAGCAACTGACTTCCCCTTCACCAGTAACTTGCATGAAAAATTTATATTGACCTGGAAAGAAAGCAATGCTTTTCCTTTCCTATTCAACTGAGTCAAGATGAAAGTAAAAGGTAGTGTCAGCAGTTTTACTTTCAACCAAATAAAAAAGTCAGACAATTCCTAAGCCTGAAAAGTTGTTGCTGTTTATGTAGATTTCTCACTACAAGACATAAATACGTTATTTCAAAAGTCCTCTTAGAAACATTAATTGAAAATTCTATAAGAAACAAAGACAGAGGGGGTAGGTTAACTTAAAATCATGTTAAAGCGTTCAGAAAAGTTCAATTAACATCAAGCACATCAGCATTATCTTACCTCTTCAGCCATACGCCAACAACTTATTTTCCAAATGCACCTGTAGGGATTCCCTTGAACAGGCTCCAGCTCTTTTCCTACGTGCAAGGGATAATTTTTTTTAAAAGTTAAAAAAAAGAAAAAGGGGCTATTAAAAAAAGAGAAACTAGTAATAAGGTAAAGCCTATTTTCTGTTATTAACCCAATTTCAATCCCTTTGAAACTCTTCCCAAGGCATTTTAATGCTTTTGACTG
The DNA here is from genome assembly GCA_004320125.1 of Scolopax mira. NCBI lineage: Eukaryota > Metazoa > Chordata > Aves > Charadriiformes > Scolopacidae > Scolopax > Scolopax mira. Next base: position 29,886 of record BJBW01007940.1, read on the forward strand.
GATCGCAAGGTGACTTTTCTGGGGAATTTGGTAAACACACATCTTAATGTTACAGTATTTTAAAAGCTTAGCTGCTATCTAGCCTTAAAGAAAATAATGTTTTTGACCATAACATATCTACAGTGTTCATATTTGAAAAACACGAAGTTAAGGAGAAAAGGAATTTTTATGTCTTAAGGAATACAAGCTTCTGAAAAGCGTCACTGCTTCGGTGCTGCTGTTCTGCAGGCACCTGCATGAGGGCATGCAGCATGGAACTAAAGCTCACGTAACAAGCAGCTCAGTAGGTACACTAAAACCAAGGGTAGGATGCTGGAGAAGCACACAGATAAAAGCAACAGGCTGTCAGGACTTGAAAAGCAGGAAAGCATTATGCCTTCCAAACCCAGCTATGGACAACACTTAGACACGTTCTTAAATTCTTTCCTATATCTTGCAATATCCTGAACATTAAGAGAAGAAAGGTACTGTTATAAATAGGACCATGTGCAAGGAACTCCAGAACCAAGGAGAAAGGTAATTTATCAATTTTCAAATATTTTAAAAGCATCTCTTTTTCCTGCATTTACATTTGCTGAACTCTAGTCCTACTATACATTTCTGAAGCCAGATATAGAGTCCAACTATCGTAAGCAACAAAATGTTTGCTAGGTGGCACAAGTCAGATGCTGAGAAAATACAGACTGAAATATTATTATATGAAGGTGGAGAAGATCTGTCTAGAATTCTGAGACATCTGTTTCCTTGTGATTATGTTTGATTTTCAAAAAGAAAGGGACTTTAGCATGTTAACTGGATTCAGTGTACTCCTACCTTCAACTAAAATACTTCGATATTAGTTTTTACACATTCAACAGACATAGCAAAATACAAAAAAAAAAAAAAAAAAGGCTCCTAAGTTGAATAGAGTTATTTCTCTTTGCCATGGACAGATATTAGGAGAAAGCCCTCTGTCCAATTTTTTTACATCTGTCTCAAATGTACTTTGAAGTAGATACCTCCATTTATGTTAGGATCATGATACAACTTCCATCCTTCCAAAGTTGCAGCTCTCCAGGCCTGACCACATCGTTTGCATAAGCGCTGTGCCTGAAAAATAATGGATTTTCTCAGCAATGGACCCCAAGGTAGGAAAACCACCCGCTTCTCCTTTAAAAATCTGAACATTTTTAAAAGAGTTGACTTGTGTGATTTCTACTATGCAAAAAATAAGCACAGAGAACCTTAAACTCAAAACAACTGAAAGATTTCAAAGTAAATAACATGTCATCAGTGAGTTTTTTCACAAAATGTTTTAGTTTTGCTATCAGTATTTATAACAACGTGACCAATATGCTACAGCCTCTTTGCCACCTTAAACAGCTGTTGTGCATCTTTCTGATACATTTAATTAAAGGTGTCGTCTTGTTGCTTAGATTTATAATCCATCTCTTCACACATTTATTTACTTTTCCAGTTGACTTCACTTCCCAACCCTTCATACATTCCTAAAAATAGCAATCCCATCTCTCCCATAATGATATTCAATAGGCATCAATGCCTATTGGTATTCAATACACTAGCACAAACAGGTTTAATTCAAAGCTATTTTTAACAGCACGGCAAGTAGAACAGAATCTATACACGTGCCCATACTAACAGAAAACGTATAGATGTGCACCACAGTGGAACAGAGTACTAGCAAGTAACCATATTCTTAAGTATAAGGACCTGGGCACAAGAATCTCCAGTCCCTTCCCTCTGCTCCCCCCTTATTTAAATGTCATTATGTATTCACATAGAGCCCAGTATAAGGGAATCGGTTTCCAGCTGAGGCCTTCAGACACCACCACAATACAAGGATTTAGATGATGAAATCATGAAAGCCACTTCGCAGCTGGAAATCGTTACTTCAAACAGCTTCAGTACTGAAACTGCCTGGATGTTACTCAGCTAAGGATTAATGCAAAATATACACATCCTATATTCTCTAAGCTGGGGGAACAAGCGGACTCAGAGTAAAAGAGTTAACAAAGGATAATAACATGCTTTCTAGAATACTCTGATAAAGTCTATCAGAGTTTCACTGTTGAAGACCCTACCAAATGAAGACCCTACAATGACAAATGTTGAAGACCCTACCAAGGTAAGAAAACAAAAAGTAGAAAGCAAGGAAGAAAAATTGCTTTAATTAATAAGAATTAAGCACTGTCAATAACTAAGTTCCCCGATGGCAGCACTAGCCTATGGAGCTTGTGCACCTTTCCCAGTTCTCAGTCCCAGGACACACCTCCAGATGTGACATTGCAACTGTTTGTACAACAAGGTGACAAAACCAGGCCTGATGCCCTCCCTCAAATCCACTCGGATCATACACTCAAGGAAATGAGCAGAGCAAGTAAAGTTTGCTCAATTTCATGCTATTTCTAAGAAAAGCATACATCAAACCTCTCTCTAGTTAAAATTGCAAGCACGATCCACTCGATATATCAAGAGGGAAGTCTGTATGATAATCCACTGATTATCAGAAATGCAGCTGGGAAGCTCTTTGAAACATTCTGTGTTTGTCTGGCAGTATATAGTATAAAGCCACTATGGTAAAAAAAAAATAATAGCTTCAATAGTAAGATTTAAAATAAGTTAAACTAATTAACCAAGAAGATACTGTAACTTTCTGCAGCTTACCTCATCTGTCATTCCTGCTCTGATGAGAGTGAAGAGATACTTCAATAACCTCGCATCATCCTCTCGGTCCAAATCATCAAGTGGCAGTTTCTGCCTTATAGGAGCATCTGGATCCTGTAAGGAAAAAAAGACACCAACCACCCACACAATGTTTATCTGCCTCTTCTGATGATTTTCTGCCCTGGTTTGTAATTTGGAGTCGTTTTTGCATGCTGTCATAACAATCTGTACAACCCATTCAATATCTAGCATGATGCTTTCCTGTCTGTCCTCTCGCATTTCTTTTATTCATCTTCTGTCACTGTTCCTATCAGAAGGAGCCACTGCAATTTCTTTTATTTACTCCATCACCTTGTTTTTTGCCCCAAACTTCTCATCTACCAGCTCTTCTCACTTTCAAACATACTTTCCCCTTCTGCCTACCAGACTGTTTCTCCTCCTCCACCTTCTAACTGAGAAGGCTTTTCATAACAAGCTTCTAGTTAATCCAAACAGATTTTCTCAAGCCAATCAATACCTCAGATCACTCCCCAGTTGAATTAATCTTCTATGACTGCCTTGCTGTCGCTGAGACAGTTCACTGCCTCCTTCCATTGTAGAGTCCTTGACTGCCCTTCTATTAGCTTTTACTATAGTAGCCGTCAAGAAATCCCATCAGAACTTGGTTCATGGTACTACTTACTGTATAAAGACAGTACACCTGTACCTGCAAGACCTTCCAAATAGTTTTATAGACTTTTCTGGTTAGGAATATGAGTTCATTAGTACTTCTAATGTCTGAAAAAAAAATCATCTACTTCACCAAATAGAGTATAGGTACTTGTGATGAAGGAATGAAGTGACTGCTGAAAAAAACCAGAAGTCCACATATCCCAACAGAGGTGTCCTGCCTCACCATTTCTGTACTAATCTTCCAACTTAAACGTTTCGCAATTTTTAGGTAGTACAACTTCTTTTGGATAGGATAGCTATCTAAAATTTGGTGCAAGGCTGTGAAAATAGCATATATACTCTCTCTAACCCATTCTGAAACCAAACTTTATTTTTAAATAAAAATTAAATAATACTTACCAACTCTGTCACCAGAGCTCGAGAACTTCCCATATATGTACTTAACTGTCGCTGCTTCAGAATATGTAGTGTGTTCTCCCTGAAAGCAGTGAAATGCTTATAAGAAAAATGTTTTTTCTTTAGCGGGCACCTTCTAGTAAGACACAAATATTTGAGGATTTTTTTGGTACATGGAATACAGTTACAGAAGAGACACACTTAGTTTGGCTGATTTATCAATGGACTGTGTTACTCTTGTGTAAATGCATCATCTCACAAAAAGTACAATATTCAAATCAATTCACGTACCTTTGATTTCTTTCAAAAGCATCCATTATTTCAATTATTCATGTATTTAACTATACATTTATTTCTGCATGACCAAAATGTCCCATTTCTATTCACTATAAAGTCAGTCTAGGACAGAAATTCAACTTAGGATGAACATGATTCCAAAAGCCATTACATCAGGCTTATTCTAGGCATCTAGCATCAAAGGAAGTCTTTGGTCTTTTCTGTTGTAAAACCCATCATTATTGATAATAAAGATGATAATAATGGCTTCTGATCAAGGACCAATGACACAAAGTGATACCAAGAACTTAAACAGGTAAAAACTGAAATCAGATAAAGAAGTAACCACCTGAGAAACACATAATAAAAATGGGTTTTATCCAGTGTAACCAGGAAGCTGATCTGCAGGTGACCACGGTTTAGTGACTTTTTTGTCAATGTTAGGTTCATGGTTGGACTAGATGATCTGAAAAGTCCCTTCCAACCTATACAATTCTATGATTCTATCTCTTATTGTACCTTATGAGAAAATCAAATCTGCATTCAGGTTAAATGAAGCAGATTTAATGGTTTTCATTCCATCCTAACCTCCCAAAAGCAACAACTGATAGTAAATCTCAATTTTTACATTTAAGAATTTAAAGAACTAAAAAACTTGTAAAAATCCACTTCCTTTTAAGAGTGATTCTGTGTCTGTGAATTTTACACTTGATTGGAGCATCTATACAACCAACAGAAGTCTGAACTCACCAGTATACAGATTTTGCATAAAACTCAATATTATCAGAGAAGTCCCCAATTTCATCCTTGGCAATGCTCTCTAGCCAATCTACCACCAGCTGGAAAAAAATGAAATTGCATTTTTAAAACAAACATGTAACAAATAATATTTTAACTGCTTTCCTATCATCTCTCCATCTATTCGTTATCTACATGTTAAGCCAAGGTGTGCACATCCTGAAGACATTTTCATTTTAAGTATCCAACACGAAGGTTTTTTCGGCACTCAATCTCTACTTCTCACTAGATGCTGCAGTTACCACAGTGCTACTTAAGAGTTTATTGATCACAATCAACAATAACAGATGCTCTATACAGGACTAGCCTTTAGCTTTCCATCCTCTCCAAGCTAGCCCGAAAAACATTGCTGATCTTTAGAAACTAAAAAGAATTATTTTTACACATACCAAGAATAACACACTTTGGTGAATATAAAGAAGTATTAGAAACAGCTTAATAAAGTACATGGAGCATTAGTATTATCAACATTTAAGTCTCCACTGTTGTATTTCCATTCTCATCTTAAAAACTTTCCATCATACCTGGCTTTGTCGAACAAGTGAATCTTTCTGAAACAAGTTGTCTACGTTCGTCTTTTCACTAGCAGTTAAAACCTGTTTGCGAAAAAAGCTGATTATTACTTCATGGGAAAAACCCAAACTTGCCACAAAACCAAGAATACCAAACCTAACACATATGAACTCACAAACTTCCTACAAGTACAGTATGGTACCTCTTCCCTGCCCCTTTTTAATAACAGATGACACTATACATATTTTATTTAGATGATCTTTTACATTCAGTTACACTAAAAACTGTAAAAAATGAGATTCAGAACATAATTCACAAACTTATGACCACAGAATGATTCTACATAGTAGATCCACTGATTCCACTGGGCACTCATCCTAAATACCATTTACTAGTGTATATTTAAAAAGGATTATGTTTACCAAGACCATATGCACATTTAACATGAAGAAGTGGAAAAAAAACCCAAACAAAACCCCCAAAACCAACCACAGAACCCTGATGATTCTAACTGTTCTCCAGCATTAATTTAGCTTTCATTAGGCTTGCAACAAAAAGAGAACATAAGATGTATTATCCTAAAAAATGCAGGTAGGAGGAGACTGAGTTTTGGCACAACAGTGTTTAAGTGACTACGCAGCAGTGGGAATCCTAGAGGAAGTTATTTTATGGATGAAATAAAAGCAACTGGAATCATAAATTTTACAAAGGCAGAGCCAGTTTACTAATTGTTTTGTCTTCCTAAGCATATTCTGGCAGCAAAGGCTGGAAACACCGTATTGCCATAGACAAGAAGACTACAGCTCAAAGCTAAAAAATTTGGATTTCTCCTGAGATAAATTGTAATCAGTATTTCAAAGGCTACACAGCTTGAGACCACATGTTCTTCTTTTAGACACAGCAAAATTATCTCTGACCTATGGGAACATTGCAACTATTGAATTTAAAAGGAATAAATGGTTATTTTGAATAGATTTTCAAAGTGCATGTGGAACACTTTAGAAAATAAAACATAAAGTATAGTTTATAGTATTTTTACACTAATATCTTCTCCTTAGAACTGAATATTTAAATTTACTTTTCACCAAATATGAAATAATTTAATATTTGTCTTGATAAAAATCAGTCTCATTTTTGTTTACATTCTTTCCCCTTTGAATTTTGAGTGGCTGCAATATTGTGATGGTAAAAACAAAACGCAAGCATTTAGTTTGTATTTATCTTATTTAGCTTAAAAAAAACCCCAGAACTCCAAGCTTACTGTGATATCAAAAGCAGTTTCATCTTCCAGTGCAGACTGTATTCTGTCTCTAGAAGTAAAAGTGCAAAATGTTAATGATTAAAATTAAACTGAGAAAATTCAACAGAATGCATAAATGAAAGCACTTACAATGTTCTTTTAAAAAAATACTAGATGTTTCAGACGTAATAAGAATAGGTCCATTTACAACTTTAATTTCTGTAAACTGATAATAAATAGGTATATGTATCAGGACCTAGTTCCATTAACAGATTATTAACAAGTACATAATTGCTTCACTCCATATTTATAAACTCAAAAAATCCAAGTCAACTCAGTTCAAAAATATAGTGTGCTTTTCAAAGGAATTACCTATAAAGCGAGGACAACAGTCTCCAAGTCACCATCTCTTGCTTGAGAAGCCACAAGACACTGGCAGTTTTTGAAAACTTTTGCTGTCCAGGAGTTGCCCGATAAACTATTTTCCCTAGTATATTCACCTGAGGTAAGTAAATTTATACATAATTAATATTGCCCAACATTGTATTTTTTTTTCTAAGCCACTACAACAATCTTTTCATTATCCTGAATGCTTTCAACAACCAAGTTTGATGATTATCTCTTCAAAATAGGCAAATTATACTCCACACCATGAATTCCTTCAATTATTAATAAAAATAATACTAACACAGCCTACAGACCATAAACCACAAGAGTAGTTTTGTTTTGCAAGGCACTGTACAAACCCAGGATAAAACAAGCTTGTGTTGATCAATTAAAAAGTACCAAAAGATGGGAGAGACAGAAGGTAACCACTGAAAAACCAAAACCAAAGCCCAAACCCAAACCACCAAAACCTCCAACATGTTTTCCATGTACATCAATTCAAACATAAAGCCAGCCCTACTGGTATTTGCAACACCACTTCTGTGGTGTTTAACATTTATCAGTGCCTGAAAGATACCCTTTCATTTCTAGCTCTGTTAAATGACAAAACCCAAACTGGTGGTTACCACTTAATTTACAGTATCACCAAAAATAAAATATTTTTCTTTTATTTATTATGAAGAAAACTTAGAAAATAAAGTCTTTGCCATCAGTAGCTAGTTCTAGAGCTCCTACTACACTGAGAAAGGCCCCAAACATTTTAGGAGTATCCAATTTCTCACGCATCAATATATTCATCAGTTTATGCAAGACAGGAGCATAATCTTCTCTGTTCCCTTCTATTTCCTCCCAGAAAATATGAAAACAGAATTCATGGCTGTAGGAGCCACTGGACTGATCTCAAAGTACAGCTGAGAGGCAGCACAAGAGCCCAGGGCTGTCCCTCCATCCCCATCCCAAGCACCATCAGCAACATCCCAGACAATCCTTGGAGCAGCATCCTTCACTCTACTTTTGTAGGTCCTTGGCAACTCTCCCCAGTTCCACATGGCTTCAAACAAACACTTTATATTCCATGATCTTGCAGATGGTATCTGTATTCTCAAGCAGGAGGAATGGACGAGACTTTCTTTTCCCTTTTGGATGAGAAATTCCAGTGTCTTAGAAAATAAATTTTAATTATTTTATTTCTCTTCTCATCCTTTCTACTTGGGAACACAAGCACTCACATCATTAAAGATCTTGGCATTCTCCAACTCAGCCCAACAACAAATTTGCACCAAACAGGCCTAGCAGCCCTCTACCAAGAATTCATTTTCTTAATGTAGACACAGGGATGAAGTCTCGTAAAAAAATTGTCTGCCCACCTCCCTCTTTTGTGTTCAACACTTATTGACAGAAATATGATAATTTCTTCCATTTGAACTGGATCCTTGCTGACCTGAACTGTCAGTCAACAGCCAATCAAATAAAAAAAAAGGTGTCTAAAAGCAGAAAAACCTTAAATCTAACACTGAGCCCTCTCCTGGCAGCTTGTTAGCAATGTAGCAGAAAACTCATAAAGCACCGTAATACAATGATTTTATTTATTTATACCCAAGAGAAATAAGTACTTTTAAACCCAGCATATTATCATTATAAAAAAAAATAATCTATACATCTGCTCATGTTTATCATCACTTGGCACTTGCAGTGGAATGGCAGCCAGATGACATTTTTATAATTCAGCAAGCTACACAATGGATATTCCTGTGCCAAAGCAGAGTATGAGGAGAGAGAGACAGTATTCAACCTGAGCGTTCAGTGACTCATAAGACAGACAATTTAAATCTTCCAGCTGGTTGCAATGTTAAACTGTGACTTCTGATCTTACAGAAAAATAGCAATATTATTTCTAGTTAGGGAAAAAAACTGTAAAAGAAAGTAAATAAAAAAAAACCAAGCAAACTACTTGCCTGATTGTTACAAATATTTTCATACTCATCTACAAGATCGAAAATGGTAGTTGACGTGTGTTTCAGGAAGGAATGTAGAAAATCTGAGTACATGCTCATAGTAGCTAGAACAGAATTAGGAAGAAACAGACATATTAGTCAGACACAACCTGGTAAAAAAACCTCAACACGCTAAAAACAATAAATAAATCTTTCTGATGACAAGTCATCTTGTCTTTTGTAAATCTAAATGAGGACAATAATGAAATGAACTATTTATATCCCATAAAGTCAGAAGAACTTATCATCTATGATAGTAAGATGCACAGAAGATGCAAGGTTAAGTCAAGTAATTATAAAACTTCTGCTGTAAATATATAATCTGAGAAAGTTTTAACAACAAACTCCAAAAAACTGATCCAATTTGCATCTTGCATCACTTGAGCATCCCATTTGTGCTATCAACTTCCAAAGAAGACACAAACTCTCAAAACTCCAATAACTGAAATAAATTAACTTTCTGAACTTTTTAAACTAGACTGTTTTTGACAGAGAAATATTTCAGCAAAATGATGCAGAAAAAAAGAACATATATGTTTATATCCCACAAATAAAAAATGTAGACAACTATTATGAACCCTCCAGACTGTCTCACCAGCTTCCCCAGGATCATCCTCACGCAACAGGACAGCACTCATAGTGACATCTTCTGTCATATTGGACATGTCTAGATTGCCAAACATTCCGGTCTGTTGAGGTGAGAGCACCGTTGTCCAGTTACTTTCATCCAGCTAAAATTATAACAAGAACATAAGGAAAATAAATAGCAATCTCAGACTACTATAAGCCTAGCTGTTTTTTTTTTTATTCTGTATGAATGGTATAAATAGAGCAATTCTAAAAAAATAATGGTGAAATAAATGCCATAAGATAAAGTGCAACTATATGCCTTCAACAAAAAGCTCTGAAAAGATTAATTTTGACCTGGATAAGGAAATTCTCAATGTTTTTTCCAGAAAATAGCTAAAGTAGAAGCTAATGTAATAAGCCTTTCCACTTTAGAACACCATGTATCACTTTTCATCTTAAACAAATAACTCTTAACTTTCATATTCTACTATGTTTAGTTAGTATTGTGTCATTCAAAGTAAAAAGAGACAGAACATTACTAGTTTGTAAAGCAGCTGTCAAAAGTAAGCAAATAGTTAAAATTTGAATCAGAACCATTTAACCAGTCTTTCAACCTTCTTGGTGCATTGCTCAAAACCATTTGATCGAATGAAGCAATACATGTTTAAATAATCACTAGTACCAGAATATTGAAGGGGGAAATAAAGACAACCTATACTTTTTGGGGAGTATTTCAGGGGACACATATCGATATTGATAAAATAACGGCTCTCAGAGCAGCAAAACAGCCAAAATGGAAGACAGACTGTACATACACTGCACTGACAGCTTCCTGTAGCTGTTTCTGTGAGAGCAACTGTTTCTTCAGCAGCAATTAATGCTGTACAAAGAACCTAGAGAGGTGCAACTGGTTCATTCCTTTTCCAGACTCTTAAAATGATCCCACCCAAACAAGTACACACAGGGAACCAGATGGCATTGCTGTAGCAGTTCCTTAAGCATGTCCAAAAACTGTGGACATATATCTGTTTTTCTTCCTTTTATGTCCCAGTTTGTACCCGCAGTATTCCTCTTGCCTGATTTCTCCCTGCCATCACGGCCCTCTAGCCAACCAGAACAGAATTCTATAGCACTCTGACTGCAGAGTAAAAATAAAAAGAAACTCAGTTGCAATAAAACTGCATCAGGTCTCTGTGGGAAACACAAAAAGGGCTGATGAGCCTTCTTATCTACCAGCAAGTAAATTTCCACAAGACGTAATCTGAAGTCCTCTTTCCAACACCCTCCCGTGAAAGCTTTTGTCTAGTCTCAAGTTTCCCCCTGCTCATCTAAACTAGATTCAAGTCAGAGCACTAAATGCTAACCTAAAATGCACTCCACTCACAAAACACTAGCTATAGAATGGCAAGAGGCTCTGAATCAGAGGAAAAGTGCCACGGCTAAGAGTTGATCAATTAGGCCCCAGAACCTGATAATTTAAAGAAACAAATAGGCTGTAACAAACTTTAGAACAACCAGAAGGAAGAATGAATTAAAATGCACATGCAGAAAGACATCTTAACTTGTTATGAGTTAATTTAAAACTAAACGGATAAATAAAATACTTTGGGTGTCCCTACTGATAACTCTTCTAATCAGTGTTTTTCTAAAGACATTACAGTAGAAAATATTTAACATAATCTGAAAAGTCATCAGAAAAACTTGTGCTTTGAGGACCCAACTTTAACATCCAAGTGAAGCCTAACAGTGGAGAGTGCTAAAATAAGAAAAATTCTGGAGGTTTAACTTGCTGACACAGAACAATTGTCTTTGAAGAATTTGTAAACAAGCAAAGTAAAGATTTTTGTAGTCACAAGCTGGTATTCTAAGGACACGCTCAACACACAGGGAGCATTTAACAAGTTCTTACACACCCCTATTATTCCTCACACTGAAACACTGTAAACTTGTAGTTTCTTCTAAGTGTCACAGGAACAAAAGAGAAAAAGGTGGTCTAACCATCTTACCATTGACAGATTGCCAAAAAGTCCAGGAGTTGGCAGAATCAGAGGAGATTTCCCTCCTGTTCCCAGGATGGCAGACAGGTCTGATGGCTTCACGGAGCTTCGAGGTAGTCCTGTAACTCAAAGAGAGAGAGCCTTTTCTGAAAAGAAAAAGTATTTAAGGCCACTATGCATTATCAGGGATCTCCAAAAGAACTCTTATAACAGAGAATGAAGTATTCACAAGATCCAGCTCAATCACACAAGAAACAGACAAACCAAATTGATGGAGAAGTAACTAGCTCCTGTCCATCTTCATTTTCCTTCCATCAGAAGGCTTCTGCCAAACCCACAAATGCCAATTGTAAAGGAAAAACAAGTCTTAGGCCCAACAACACTTAGAAATAAGGAGGTTAATTATCAATAATGGAATTTAATAATCTACACATCTACTTACACTAGAGTTATAAAAACATTCTGTTAACCGAGTCCAGAGCATACCCAAGCCCTAGTTTTTCAAGTAGGGCACATATAAATGTAAAGACAAAGCCCATTTATTGTAATTTTAATTCCTCCTCAAGTCCAGCAGTATTCCAGATAGAAGTCTGAAGCCAGATTGAATGCAAGTGTATAAACACACAAAATGTGTGATGCACCTTCAGCTTCTTGAGTTGATTGGTAAACACACACCATGAGCATAAATAGCAATAAATCTCCAGTCACTCTGGAAACTGGTCTCCAAACTCTTACAGCAAAAGGCAGCCACAAGTCTGCTCTAGTAAGCACTACATTTGCTCCAGACACTTCTGCACGTTAGTGCAGTGGCTGGTGTTCCCAGGAATATCTGACCCATGTTAAAAACAGATGACAAATGCCATGTCCTATGACAACAGGGAGCTCCACCACAATAGACTTTCATATATCCCAAAGACCACAGAATTTACATCAAGACAGAAGCTGCTTTGGATCCTTTATCAATCACAAGCAGCCTGGTAAGCCACCCAAATACAGTGGTTCCATTAAGACAGTAACAGCTAAATCAGGGTCTGTGTCAATAGTGGTAAAGAGGGAAAGACACATAGTCCCAACATTTTGTTTGCCAGTTTGCAGAGAGGAGTGCTTGTACAACCCTCAACAGCAGTTCTTGATAACAAAACAGCTCCAGTCAGCACTGATGTTTCCTTTTGAACTTCAGGACTGCTGGAATCAAAGATGCCTGCAACAGGATATAACAACCACAAAATAAAGAGTATGTCCAGCATGTCCATCAGACTACACCCAGTTTGGAAGCAGAAGATCAAATGCCTATGGCACTTGGGTTTTTTTGTGGTTTGGGGTGGTTTGTTTTGGTTTGGTTTTGTTTCCCCCCCCCCAGCACCTGAGATAAACAGAACAGTCTTGGAATGTCCTCAGTCTTGAAGACTGCCAATACTGTATCTCATCAGATCTCTGACACCCTCAAATTATAGGGAATGAAGGTCACTGCAGATACAAGGACCCTAGAAGGCTTTGTATCAATAGGTAGGTTTGGTTTTCCATGCATCAGTTTAACATAGATCAAGAAAGCTGAAGAACCAAAGGTTTCTGTCCCAAGATTTATGTCCTTGTATCAGCACATAACTTGAGTCACCACAAATAAATTTTCCCTAAACTCTTGAGATGTGAAAGTTAGACATACGGAAGATCAAAGACACAAATTAGTTTTCAATCTGTAGAACCATAAGTATGGCTCCTAACATTAGCAGTCTGACCCTGAAGCTGCAGATCAAAGCATTGAAATCATTAATGGCTCATCCTTCTCTCCTCCATGGTACCAGAAAATAACTGCTATAACCTCCCTACCCATATGACACAATGCACTCAAGGTTAAGAATTTACAAGGTGGCAGAAAAGAATTATGTTGAATAATCTTCAAATACAGTTTCTAATACCCCTAATCCACAATTAGGAGCAACTGACATCAAAGGAAGCAAAAAACCTTGTCCTCAGGAAAGGATATAATGGATGCACTTCATAAGAACATTTTAAATCTTCCACTGTAGGAATGGGACAGCAGAAGTGAAAATGCTGATGCTTTGTTGCAGAACCTTCAGGCAGTCTGAAAGAGAAGTAGCTCTAGCCTATGTAGCAGATGACACATGTGACCCTCAGAAAATCTCTTCAATGCAGTGGCAGAGTTAAAGCAGAAGAAAGCCAGGATGCCAAGGAGAAATGCAGGATTGTAAGGAAGAAGGACAGAAGTCTTTGGATTAAATCGTACAGGCGTGTCAAATAGCAAACCTTTTATAAGGACTGCTTGTACACTCATAACACTATTTGAAAAAAGGTTATCACAAATCACAGCTGCACATGTGGATAATTGTCTGCTGTGTTTAGGGAAGTTTGTAGAGAGAAGCATTATTAAGAAACCATAAAGTCTCCTTACGAAGTCTGTTAAAAAATAGATGATATATTTACAGAGTAAATGCTGCCTAGTAACATCTCCTGATGTAACATCTCTAGGATGACCAGCCACACAAATCGTGGCAAGCTACTAGATCAACAAGCTAACTGAAATAAAGTTCTTCACTGAAGACAGACAACACTCAAGATGGTGTAGACATGTTCCAACCTGAAGATAAAAGTGTGAAAAGAGCTACTTGATTTTGAAGTGCTCTCTGACCATCAGAGTATGACGCACAACATTTCTCTCTTAAAACAACTAACACATCACTCATCTGCAAGCAGTCCTGAAAGGAGGATGTGGAACAGCAGAAGGTACAACTATCCTCTTGGAACTTCCTGGAAAACACACTGGCTAGATGGTGATGAAAAAGAGGATTCCCTTATATAAATGCCTGAATGATGCCATAATATAAGACTACAGGAAGAGACCAACAAGGAAAAGGGAGGTAAGCCCTGGTGACCACATGGAAATGTGCAGAATGGGCACGTTTCTTTATTTCAGCCACAACCAGTGAGGGAGGTTCTAAGAGGATTACAGACCTTTTCACAGTACATTTAGTGTCAAATCAACTCTAAGAACAACTTGCAGTTTCATTGCGAGAGCTGTCAATGCTGACACACAAGCATTATCTTTGCTTCTAGCTGCCAAAAAAGAAGCCAGTAGATATATACTAAATGAGAAAAATAAGGGGCCGCAAAGAACTTGCCAGGAACCCTGAGAAACCATGAAGAATCAGCCTCTCTGGAACTTGTTATCTTTGCACCCATGCCAGCTTGCAAGTAACTCCTAACACACTCCTAATATGAGTGAGCTGATGCAGAGCTGATGAGATTGGGAGGTCTCAGAGAAACCTGACCCTAGTCACCATGTGTGGTTCCACAGCCCTTCTGCGAAGTGCGCCACCTAAATTCTTTTTCTGCTCGTGGAGACAAAAAACATTTCCTGATGCAACCATTAAACACACCTGGTAGAAAGATCAGCAACAGAATTAATTTGCCATAAAAACAAGGATGGAGAAATACCTGAAGAAACATTACACAAAAGACAATCTTGAATAATTAAAAGCTACTGCAAAACCAGAAAAAGATTGCGAAAAAGAAGGAAATACTACAAACTAGACTGCTGACTAATAAGGCAAGAATGAAGTACATTGGACATGCTCTTGTGCCAAACAGAGAAAATGAAACTCAAACACCCTGAAAGGAAAAAACTGAAAGGCAAAAATCCATTGTCAGTCAGCAACAGCGTAAGTATACAACATATGTACAAATATGTTGATTGCTACTGGGTGTTTTTTTCCATATTGATAAATGTGTTTAACTTCAGAATCAGCAAGTAGTTGAGGTTGGAAGGAGCCTCTGGAGACCATCTGCTCTAACCCCCCTGCCCAAAGCAGTGTCAACTAGAAAAAGTTGCTCAGGACCTTGTCCAGTCAGCTTTGGTTACCTCCAAGGACATAGATTCCACAGACTGATTGTTCCTGTTGCCTATTGTTTTTTCACTGAGCACCACCAAGAGGAGCCTGGCTATCTTTTTACTCCTTCCTCATCAGGTATTTATAGACAGTGACAAGATCCCCCGAACCTTCTATTTCCCAGGCTAAACAATCACAGCTCTTCAGTCTCTCTCTCAGGTCAGATGCTCCAACGCCCTAATCAACTTCAGCCCTTTGCTGGCCCCACTACAGTGCATCCATTTTCTCCTTATGAATTGCTATCAATTATGAAGTCCAAGTGTATTATTCCTTTAATGAAATACTAAAGAAAGCAAGCAGTCTCACCTGGCTGGCGAAGCAATGAACCAGGAGTTCGGGAAATCAGCTGCCCTCTGGGCGTCATGTTTCCAATCGTGTCATCCAGGGATGTAAGAACTGATTAATAAACAAGTTAAGAAACACTCTCCTAAACACGCTTTCAGCTCTATTCAAAATGATTGTGAATACTTGGAAAGGAAAAATATTTTGCTGTAGTTCAAATGTTATGAAGACTGCAGATCTTTTCTTTCAGACTAAAGCACAACGTCCAGTCATAAGCCTGAGTTAGGTCACAAAATGTTTCACAAGAAGCTTAAAAGTTGGAGGACTAGAAGGGGACACTATAAAGGTCAGAAACATGAGCACAACACATCCTCATAACTGCTCAGTGAAAGAGAATACATTTTTCCCAGAAGGAGCTGCTTTATGCTACATAATCCATAGCAGGAAAATTTGAGACTGAATGCATTAAAAAGAAAATATTTGCTCACTCTGTCTCTCTCTCAGTTCCAGGATGCTGGTGACTTCAACAAAACAAGTCTCTGCTGCTCTACTTTGCTTCTTACCGTCAGCAACTACATTAAGTGCTCTAGGTATGGTTTCCTAAGAAGTAGGAATATGTAAAAGGCTCAGTATCCTGTTATGTCAGTGTCCAAGAACATCATGATTCTTAGGGAAATTGAAATTGGGTCCAATACTGGACTACTTTTATTCTGCTTGCAAAAAACCAAAAGGGAGAGCAAATGCACTAGATTCTTTTGCTATCATAACCAGAAAAACACCATTATATTAGCTGTCAAGTTACAAGGTATTTTTTTCTTACTGTAAATAAGTATGTAAAAAAACCCTGTAGAAATATAAATCTATGTCTGTGCTCACCTCTTGCTATTACTGTGGACAAAAAGTTAAGACACACTGAATAATCACAATACTCTGATAACACAGTACATACAAAAGAGCAAGAACCATAAAATGTAGATACAATGGAGTGAAGAAAAGTTAATTTCTTTTCAAAAACTGAGTCAGCTATGGCTCACACAGTTCTCTGGGCTGCCGTGAACTTGAGTTTCTAAGCCCATGAAAAACTGTAAAACACCACGTTACACAAACGCGATGGCATAAGTGCAGGAGACAGGCAATGCGCCATCCCTGAAATCATACTGAACCCACAACCAAAATAATCAATCTAAGTGCTGTCAAAAATTACTAAATAAGCAATATGTCAATCCCCTACCTTCCCTAAAATCTATTGAATAATCTGTTCTGAGCCATTACTACAACAGCTCTGACATAGTTTGAAACTACTCAGGGGGGGGAGGATGGGAGAAAGAAAATTCCAGTCAGAGGAAATACTATTCTGCAAAAAGGCAAAGAACTGCATCTCTTGGCTTACCCCTCCTAAGTTTTTTTGTAAAGACAAGTAATGTACCATTTTGCTGAAAACAGAGTATTTTTCAAGTGAAACTCATCCAGATTTCATAGTTACACTTTCAGTCAGTCATTAATATTCACCCCTACTAGTTTTTAGATATTGCAATCACAGTTTCGTGCCTGAATTTTTCTCCTTCTCAATGTGTAAAAGTATCACACAAAAAAAAATCATGACTTCAGAAGGGAAAAACA
Organism: Scolopax mira; assembly: GCA_004320125.1. Taxonomy (NCBI): domain Eukaryota; kingdom Metazoa; phylum Chordata; class Aves; order Charadriiformes; family Scolopacidae; genus Scolopax; species Scolopax mira. Next base: position 47,200 of record BJBW01007940.1, read on the forward strand.
TGAAACAGTTCAATAGCTAAATTTTGACTACAGAACACCTCACAAATCAGACAACAATTTCACATTATATTAATACATTCCTCACTTTAAACAAGTAGAAAACAAAATAGTAACTTACTGTATGTTTCAAAACCATTCTCAACATGCTCAAAATCAAAGCAGTGGTAAAAATACACCTTGTGAACACAGCAAGTAACGACTAAAGAGAAGATAAAGTCTTTACAGAAAAAGGATACTAGAAACTCTTTTCTGGGAGCTTTGTTTCCATCCAGGTTTGCCCATCTCTACATCGCGGCAGGATGACATGTCTCCAAAACCATTTCTAGAGAACAGTAACACAGAGACACAAAGTAAATCTAAGGAGAACATGGAGAATGTTTTTGTTGCTTCAAGTAACTCTGCAACTGGGAAAGTTAAACAATGCCTAAGCATCCTCTAATTCTAGTACTGATGTCCAGTTTCCCCTATAGAACTTCTAGTGTTGCTCAGCTTATCTAAAAAAACGGACGCTTTGTTCTTCCTACACCACAACAGATATTTTCTTATTAAAAAAACCCAAAACCCAAAAAACAAAAACCCAAACAAAAAGGCTAGTAAGAGATTTAAAAGCATGAAATTATATTTTTAATGGAAAAGTTCAATTGAAAGAATGACATGATTTCACTATTTTTTTTTTTTTTCAGATACACAAAATCCCGCGTCTTTCAGGAGAGAAAAAGAAATCGTTAACAATTACTAAAAGGCAAAGGAGAAGCTACCGGCGGGCTGTGAAGGCCGCAGCGGGGGCAGGCCTGTCAGTAGAGCACTTCGCATAAAGGCCCGGCGCAACAATTCTTCTGTAATTAACAACTTCTGCCTAATTGATAGTTACATTCTAGAAGAAATCATGACGATCTAAAGCCTCCAGTGACATAAAAGCCTTCGATAGCCTTCAGAGACTGCTTCCAGCTTCACTGCGTTTTCCAGGCGGCAACGCTCCCCGCTCCTCCTCTTCCTCCAGCGTCCCCGTCCCGTCCCACCACACCCGCGGGGACCCACTATCCCCCCAGGACGCCCCACCAGCATCGGCCACCTCACGCTTCCCACCTCTCCATGGCAGGCTCCTGCCCGCCGCAACCCGGGCTCAGACGTTCGCGCCTCCGCCAGGGCCGGCCCGCCGCCCGGAAGGAGAAGAGCCGGCTTCCGGGCTCCCGGCCCGACCCAGGCCGCACTGCGCCTGCGCCGGGCCCGGCCCAGACCCCGCCGGTAGCCGGGACGATCCCTGGGCACTCAGCGCCGCCGAGGGACGGGCCCCGGGGAAGGACGGCAGGGCTGGGCTGAGGGCAGCCGAGCCCCGTCAGGCGGCTGGGCAGAGGTAGTGCCAGGCCACCCCACGGAGGCAGAGCCAGGCCGCGGTGGCGGTGAAGGGCCTGACCCGTCTCCTTCGTCCCGGGCCGAGGGACCCTGCATTAAGCAGCAAAGCCTTAAAAAAAGAAAAAAAAAAAGTAGTTTAAATCTGTCAAATGCTGTCTAGGTTAATCTCATTCCCCAGAGAAGAGCTAGTCCATGGCTCAAGATGTTTTCTCATCAGCGTCCCCCAGAGGTTTGCACCTTTTTCTCTTTCCCATTTCTCCCAGTTTAATCCAGACTGCAGGCAGTGGTGCAGTAACCACGGTGCAGGATCACACAGAGTATATCTGCCTGGGCAAACTAACAAAAGTTATGGAACTACTGCTTTTCCTCCTCAAAATGCATTTTGCAGGCTTTTTAACTACAGGAAAACACTACCCTCTCATTACAAATAACAGCTACTGACAGGAGTTCCTTTACTTATGTTCTAGTACAAGGAGAACTGTCCAAAGCACATTTTTAGTGTAGACAAAGCAAGGTCTGAAAAACATGTGCAAGTACTCAGGTGTATTTGGGGGCATTTTGAGCAAATGAGGTATTTAAATTCCTCATACAGAGAGATAGATACATCTAAAACCAGCTGCAAGGCAGCAGAATTGCAAGGCATCACCTGAAGACCCTGAAGCAGCCAGCTTAAGACGCTGATAAAACACCACGGCACCCAACTGGGTGGCTCACTGAAGGTGCTGGAGAGATGAACCTCAGGCAACTTCACGAGAAAAGCTGAGAAGGCCTGATGAAAACTGGATATGGAACAACAGCAAGCAGGAGAACCTTAGAGAATGTATCAGTCAACCCTGGAAATGAACTTTTGGATTTAAAAATAAAAAAGTAGTAGTTGTCCTCTCATGTAGACTATCATAAAAGCACAAGCAAAAGCAACAACCTTCATTACAGCAGAAGACTAAAAGAGTGTTAAAGGAACTATTGTATTCTAATACAGTACTACATATTTAATAGAATTTACCTTTCAACAAATCTTCACAAAACAGCACAGTATTACTGTCTCTGTAGCACAGTGGGAAATTCAAAATAATGCACCAATTAACATCTGGTTCAGTTCTTTCCCAACAGCTTACCCTCTAAGGCCAGTCCTTTCTCAGGGCATAAAAATGTAAACAAATGAGAGATATAATGACAGAGAAAGTACTTCCATTGCATGCTGCACTAAATTTATTCAAATCAATGAAAGATGAGAAGAAAGAAAAAAATTAAAAGAAAAAAAGAGAAAATTAACAGGACAACATACTGCTTTTTTTATTATTAAAGAAAAAACAAAACAACACAAACCCACACTAACAAACCTATAAAAGAAAAAAAAAGGAAGGATTTGATGCCCTTGAGAGAACTTGTCTTGGTATGTACAACTTCTCTAAATGCAGGTTGGGGAAGCACCTTAGAGGCTTCCAAGTTGACTCCTGTAAAGACGGCAAGGGGAAGGAAGAAGACAAAACCCCTGAGGTGTTTTTTTCAGGCAGTGTTTTTTGACTAGCGCCCAACTTCATATTTATCCAACAGGAGGGAAAGAGGAGAAGAAAAGGAGAAAAAAAAAAAGAACTGCAAGTCTCACACAAGCATCTCACACTTCCCAAGAGGCAGAAGGGAATGCAAATTTTTCAGTCAATTCTTACATACGGTGTTCCTTTAGCACAATATAAAGGACTCCAAATTTAAATTTATAGTTAAAAATTACAAATCCCTCTTAAGTTTCACATATTTGCATCAACACTGATTGTAACTGCAGACACATTGTCGGAATCTCATGGGGAGTAGTAGTAACGCTCATTGCTTACAGCCAGGACAAGCAAAGACAATTCAGCCCAACTACCACAGAAACATGGCAAGTTTCTTGCCAGTGCCCAAGATTTCCTCTGCTCTGCTCCCTACTCGCTTTCTGTGAAGTTTGCAGGGTTTACAGGAAGTACTATGTTCAGGATATACTAAATTAGGCAAGTACATGAACTCAAAACTCCAATTACCCTTTAGAAAAGCATGGTTTTATAAATATAGTCAGCTCACAAATCAAATAAATTGCTCTAATGCATTGCTAGGCTGCATACATGACATCTGCATATAGAAAATTGGAGTCTTAATTCAGTACTAACAAAAGCAAGAGCCTGACAAAGTTCTTGCGCAGTGTGTGACAGCAGCACAACTACGTTTTTTTACAAAGAAACCCATGGAATCCACATTATACTGTATATTTTTGTAAGAGAAGGAAGAAAGCTCATGTTTTAAGCCCATCTTTTCTCATTTGAAACACATTCCTGGACACGTGTAATTTTTCACTTTTTAAAAATTAATTGCAAGGAAACTTTTAAACCAATCGCAAGAATTTAAGTCAAGTGTTTATGTGCTTGCTTAGTATTAAAATGTGTGTGTTGACTCTCAATATTTATTGGGAGTCTTACCCTAAACAAATTGATTCCCATGCCTACTCCTATTGGGGAAGCTCAGCTAACCCCCTTTTTTGATAAAAAGGAAAAAGAAAGAGACAAATTTGTAACTGTCATTTTATTTGTGTGTAAAATCACGACAGCAGTGCCAAGAATCTTTGTTGTATTGGGCACATTACAAGCAGTAAACCCAGTTTCTGAGAGTGTGGGATTTCACATGTATATGTTTGTCCTCAGTACAGGAGTGAAGCTACTGACTCCTCCCTGCTAGATTTAGAAGTACAAGGTAATAATGGCACAGAATATGAAAAGGTAAAAATATACTGAGCAAAGAAGGAACTATAACTTCTACTATAGTTTCACTCTGTATCCAAGATTGCAGATGTGACCCCTCTCCTCAAGTTTATGGTAGCCAAAAGAAATTACATGAATTAATTACAAATTAAAGTGTCTTTCAAATTAAGTGGTTCAGCCACCCAAAGGAAAAAAAAAAATACAATCCTGGTGGCAGTGAACTTTCTTGAAACAATGAAGCCGTAGAGCTTGTTAGTCAGCAGCACTAATACTTCTTGAGGCTGAAGTGAGTACAGTGGAATTACGAAGACATTCCTTTCTCCATTCACAAATCTCTCCCTAAAGAACATCTCATTGAAAACAGGAAGCCACCCTCTGCTTGATGATTCAAAATTCTGAAAATAAATGGTTTTGGAGAGGATTTAGGAAAGAAAAACAGAAGCAAAGAAAAAAAAAAAGAAAAGCAAAATCCACACTGATCTGTTGTTTGAAGCTCAGATATTGTAACACTGGGAACGAAATCAAGACTACAAAACAACTTTGCTTATAGTTCTAGACTATGAATGTAACTTCAAATATAAGTAACATTCCAGAATTATACTTTCAAAACCAGAGAAGTTAAATTAGGTTTTAAGAATCCTCAAGCTGTTCATAAATCTTTCAAGGAAAAGTACAAGGTGCTCGAGACTCAGAAATAAGAATCTAATTTGGTTAAGAGCTCTGCCTCTCTAATGGTACCTTGAAGAACTACATACAACTGCATTTTCTTCCATACTTGAGCAACTCTTTTTTTGGCTTTTATTCTATTCCCCATACACAAGCAAATTAAGCTATAAACTGAAGTACTGCCTAATACAGCAGTTTAATAATGGACAAAAAGTTTTCTTTTATGCTGATGCTTGGCTACGTCTTCATATTCCAATTCAAAAAGTGTTGCAGACAGCTGTATTTAGACTACTATTTTTCACCATTTATATCTAGAAGTAACTTTCTATTGTTGAGATGTATAAACTGAAGTCTACCCAGAATTAGTAGTAGTGTGGCAAAATTTCTCCAAGTTATTCCTAAAACTGGCAAGGAATAAAACCTTGAGAAAAAAAACAACCTATCAAGTTTGACTCATCCATAGATTATTTAGCAGTTTAAAAGAAGAAAATCCTCATCTTCAGTGTTCACCCATTAGGAAACAGCAACTCTATTTACACCAAAGATGGAGAAAAACGCACGGTTTAATCCAAATTCCATGAGGATTCTCCTTCCACCTCCCATTTCTAGCATTGCAATATCAGTACACATTATGAAATAATATCTAACTCTACAGTACTTTTCCACAAGTTAACGTTTTCTTATGCAGAAGAGCAGAAGTAGTTTGAGCTTACAGTGTGTTTGTTTGGACATCTGAAAACATCTTGCAAAAGTCTCAAAATATTCTTAAAACTTCAACATGTAGACATTCATTTTACAAAACAATTTGAGGATGAAGAAGGACATTAGTAACAAGGTAAGGCAGAAGAAAAAGAAATTTATACTGATAGGAAAGAGACCTAATAGGAAGAGTGTCATACCATTAAATAATACTTCTATATTTCAGGACATAAACATTACTTTTTCCATAGAAAGCTCAAGAGATCGTAATACTGACGTATAGTGATTTTAGATTAGGGTAGAAATAAAGCAGTCACAACCTTTGTGTGCACTGCAAGCATCAGCTAACTTACAAGCAGTAATACATGTGTATTAACACTGAATTTGGAAAATTACTGCATTAGTTTTCAAGCTATGAATCATGCATATTTTCATTCAAAGCTTGATGAGAAGTGTTCTGTTTCTGTACAAGCAGTTCAAGCATGAACTTCTTAAGTGCTGGTACACAAAGCAGCTATCCTGGAGATACGTAAAAGTTTGTTCAAAATTTCAGCAGACAGGATTCTTTTGTAGAATTAGTAACTGCTTACATAGTTCCAATTCCTGTGGGGAACTGGATGTTCACTTCCTCACTGCAAACAGCTTCTTATGCCACAATTACTCAGAGATGAAGAAAATTCTTTAATCATTTTTCCTTACGCTTCATGTCCATCACTTCCTCAGCATCATTTTAGCATGCACCTTCCCTTTAGCAACTGGAACATTGCTCCCTTGAAGTCTGCCTAAGTTTTCAAGGAGAAAAATACTGGTTTTTAAGTATTACCTGGGTTATGGTATGTTGACTTTACAAATCTGGCCCAAGTGTTAACTATAGAAGGCAAAAAGCGTATCTCACTTTTTTTAGCACAGTCTTTAGATGGTAACACCTAGAATTTCTAAAAAATTTACTTTGATCAAACTGACTACCTCCAGCTCTAAGAAACTGTACATTTACTATTTCACAGAGCAAATAATGCTTCAATACACAGCTTTCAGGAAAAGGCCTGATGTTCCTTGTACTTTTTGTCTGGACACTGAGACCAGACCAGGCCCCCCCCACTCTGATGTTATGAAAGAATTCTCTCTCCTTCCCACCCAATGCCATCTGTACAGCTGCCTGGAAAAGAAACACATTTAAACGAATACAGATAAAAGGACAATTGGGACATAAAAGTGTTTTAAGACCTGAATAAACAGAGGTTGAAAGCGAAGAGAGGAAAAATACCGATTAGCTCATCAAGGAGGAAGGTATATAGTGAAAGAGGAACTAGAGCATCCAGTACTCCAGTCTCATCTACTCTGGGGACCAATCAGGATGCAGAGAGTATCAAGAGATATTTATGGGGATCATCAACCACATGTTCTGTTTTCTAATGATAAATGAAAAGGAATTTCAGTCTTAACTCTGACTCTGCACAGGGAAAGAGTGTGTTACCTCCACATTAAGCAATGGTGATGACTGATGAAATTACCAGCAGGAAGGATCAGCTGGGCTTCTTAATTCACTTTGGGCAACATAAACTAATCTCAAAGCTTACCAGTATTAGCTAACCTAATCTGATTGAATTTGCAGGAATGGATTAGAACAAGCTCTGATAATTCTGTGCCAGAGAAACAGGAGGTACCAAGTATTTGGGTGTGACAATTTTCAGCAGCACAGCCAAGATCAGGAAATCATCCACAGTCCACGCATTCCACTTCACAGTCCAACAGTAGTAAAAGATATTTAAAGTCTGCAAAACTCTACACAATACTGCAAGAATCCCCTTCTGTAGATTTCCTTGAAATCAAACAAATGTGGTTTAGTCATGCAGAAAAATAATATTTTCTCCCTAGAGATTTTTTTTTTAAAGCTACACTAAGTCAATTTTAACAATGAATTCTTCCTGGAAAGAAAGAAAATAGCAGGCAACATACTTTCAAGTTCCCAAAATAGCCACTGATAGTTTAACCTTTGAAGACAGCTGTTTTTCTGTTTGACTTTTCCTTACGTTAGAACTTGGAATCCTCCAAGTCCAAAATCACTCGGTCATGACCATCATTCGGTCAGAAATTCATCCACCCTACTACATGGGATGCTATTAGAAGAAATATCCATGGCATGTATTTGTTAAAAGACCAAGTCATAATGGTTCCTTTTCGTCCTAAGATGTACGGATCCGCACTGTGTGAGAGATTTAAAAATCAATACTTACTAGCACTACTAAAACACAAAACATTCGAGTAGTATATAACTGTAATGCAAGCCCTTGCATGGCAATCCAAATTTATTGAACTACTGATGCTAAGTCATACAAAATTGCACCACTTTAATTAAGGCTTTTAGTTTACATTTGGCCACCTCAAAGCAGTTGTAACATTAGGTTGGTCAATTTAAATACTGTGGCTCCCTGTTGGATATACACACAATCTTTACACCCAAACGTTAATGCATACAAAGCAACAAGGCATTGTTAAATAAATCAGCAAAAGTTAATTACTGCAACTTAGGCCCTGTGACCAATTACACATGATTAAAATTACTTCCCACATTCACATCCACAGTACTCTTCCACCATTTAACATCTCAACCAAAACGTTACACATGTAAAACAATCACTAACAGGCAAAAGTACTAAACCTGTATATTTGGTATTGCAAATACACTTATGCATGAGCAAGCAAGGGAATTCACAGTGAGAATCTACAGCTGCAGAAGCCCGAAAATGATTTACAAAAAATTGTTAAATCATTAAAAAATCGTTTTAAAATATACACTTCTTGTTGTAGACCCCCACTGTACACACAACTATAAACATTGTTCCCTATGTAAACAAGGAAAAGGAAACATACAATAAAAGGTTGAAAAGTCTGGACATTTCCTTCCCAACAGATATTAAAGGCCATGTCTTTAGTCAGACGTTATACTGAAAGGACTCTTAAAGACTAGATCACTGTCTCCACAGGTTTTTCCTAAAATTAAAAAACTAGATAGCTGTTGTGTTAATCAAAGCGCTTTTGTACATTACAATGATGATGATCCTGTATTTCTTTAAAAAAGTTACAGTAAGCTACAAATACCGATGAAGCAAAGTTATCTGGAGTAGTCTATATAGGAGCTCTTTGGACTTTCTTTTATTATGCTAAAATAGTGGTGCTTTTAGGATTTACATTATTGTACTCTCCAATAGAAAGTGGGGATTGTTGAAGTATACAGTACACAGTTTTCACACATGTACAACATTGGTGGATGAACAAATGTCTCTTATCAGTAATACTGGATGTAGGCTCTGGTTTTACCAGTTGCATACACTTAGAATATTTATAAGTAAAAATCTCTTGTGACACTGGAAAGTGATTAGAATGTGCAAACTGATGTAGTAGCTTTCATCCATTTCTTAAAGGGTACCACCACAGGAAAGTCCATTTAAGATGTTGGTAGGTTTAATAAAGTTGGAATGCTGGCACTGTTGAATTGGGCAACAGTTCTTCAGACCTGTAACAGCAAAACAAGAGGTTATTATTACTTAGACCTATTTGTCATTCCTCTTTAGTTAACTAAAGCAGGAACTAGCCAATTTCTTAGCAAACAGACTGAGAGAATTAACCTTACTGCTTCTCCTCTACTAATATAATTTCTACTGTACAGATACAAATAACAGACTGTCTCCATTAGTAAAACAGAATACATATGGCTGAGCTGTGGAAGGAGTATTTGATGGGTGGGACTGGTTTTGTTTACAGTATGACAGTTCCAGTGGCTTTAAAAACAAAAGCACATTTGGAGGATCAAAGCTCCTGAATCAAAAGCCCTGTTAAGGAAGTGCAGCAGACACTCCGGCCATCTTCAACTAATGCTTCTGGAAGCCTCTCAGTTTTACTTTAAGCTGATTCAAGTTGTTTAAGTTTAAATATGAATTAAAAAAAAGTTAAACATGGCACTATCTCAATATTAATAAAAGCCTGCAATTCATGACAGTGAAATGTCCTACCAGGATCCTCCAGTATATATCAAATAGGTCTATCAGATGACAAAACAATGGGCCATAGGACTGAAGCAACTGAACCACCGCACATCCAAGAAAACTGAAGGGAATTGAGATGAACAGGAAATTTGCATAATGTGAGGTCAATCAAGAGAGAACTGTGCCCACACTAAGGCTTAGAGATGAAAAGGGGGAAACCACCTGCCCAAGAACAAGTTGCAGAAAAAAAATTCATGCCTGCTAACTTCTAAAAAGGCTCACTAAAGAGCAGGCTGGAGCTTGCTTTAGCCTTCAGCAGCATTCTTAAAGCATGGATTTAGTCATGTAGAACATTAGCCGACAGCCAACGATTAAGAAATTGATCTAGTAACCAATAGTTCCAGGTCAAATATTTGGAGTGTTACAATGATCACTTCACCATTCCCTTCCAAATGTACTAAATACAATGCAGCCTACAAAATATAGATAGGCCAAAGAAAGCAAGCTAAATTCCTAGTTAGTTATCTTAACTAAGTAAACATCACACAAATATATGCAGGAGTTCAAAACACAAAGTAACATTTTAGTGTGAAAAGGGCAATATTTTACAGTGTGCATTCTTGATAATTGAGATCTTGCAGCCTTTAAGAAAGAAAACCCTGTTTTCAAAAAGCTAAAATTTTGGAGTATCAGAATGAACATCCTTAGTTTGAGTTCTACCAACATCTTAAAGCTTTGAAAAAAAATTGATACTAGTATGAACAGTGTTTGTAGTTCTGACTTTGGGATACCAGAATAAAGACCATAAGAATTTCTATGATAACACAAATTAAGAATTTTCAATGCTGTTCTGCATCAAGAGCTACTACAGTTGTTAGAGGGTTCTTTGTTGTTTTTTGTTTGTATTTAATAGACATAATACACAAAAAAAAATTTAAAAAGGTTTACCTGGCTCAGAGCTACAGTACAGCTATATATTAAAGTAGCTGACACGATGACTTTTTGCGTGCTTTTCCAGGCACTGGAGTTTTTCTGTTAATTTGTCGCACAAGGTCATAAAAGATCTGAGAATATAAAAAAATCAGTTGATTATTGGAATTAAGAGGCTTCTCCCATGACCTTGAATCTTTACACACAATGTATGCACACACTCAAGAACCCCTGTAAATATTTAGTTATCACAAAGCCAGAAAGTTAAATTGTATCATTTACTACCTGTTGGATTTTTTCCTGTTTGAGATAGTTGTCTGCCAAAGATTTTCCGCTTTCAATGAAGCAAACTGGAAAGGTATCTATAATCCACACCTATTTCATCACTGGGTCAAATTAATCTGAACATGCTGTTACATGGCACAGTGATCAATTACTATATGCTATTTCCTTGCAATTTAGCAACAAAGTTAAGAAACAGGCTACAGCTTTCTTATAACTCAAATCAGCCTCAGGATAGTCTCAAAGTTCTAGTAAATTTTAACTACAAGTTTTCATGGTAACTCAAGTACACTGCATATTCAGTATTTCAATAAGATCGCGCTTTTCCAGATACTTAAAAAATACCAGAGACTAGAGAATTAATTCAGCAGCCTCTCTAGGACTACAGCAGGACATAAGTGTAACATTTTTCTAGAAAATTAACTCATGTATAAGACTCTCTCACACTTAGAGTCTCCTATAATTCTAAATAGAACATTATTTTGTTGAAAGGCTAATTGAAGACAAGTCTACATACTACAATTAAAAAGCATCTGTTTTGTTCATAATTAACAATATTATTCCAATTATTTCTGCATCTCCTAAATCAACAAAGTCTTCATACTAAAGCCACGCTAGCAGTTTCCTAAGCACTGGCTGCAAAGCAGCAAACATTCCAACAAGGGCTTTTAGTATTTGATGAAAATAAGTTCTAGTTTATTAAACATATGACTTTTATATAGTTCAGCTGATTAATTTGTATTTAAGAAAAACTGAAAAGTTTTCAGAAATTCCCAACTAATTAAACACACATTACTTGGTTTTAAAAATCAGCTGTGCTTAAAATCAGCATACTTATTTGATTACAAGCAAGTCTTGCACAGAGGCCCTATCAACTTGACTGATGCTGCCAACAATGTTTTCCAGAAGACTCAATGAATTGCAGGGATCATCATAACAGTCAAGCTGTTCCAGAAATGTAAACACTAATACAGCTTCTTTTTTTAAAAATTTTTGCATCCCTTTCTTTATGCTGGTACACCCACTCGACAAGGTGGTACACACTATAGCAAATCCTAAAAATGTACATGTTTGATCAGTCACTTTGTTCCTGCTAAATAAGGATCTAGGTAGTAGAGAGGGTTTATGTCTCTCTTTCTCTACAGAGCACTTATTTAGGTCTCTTCTCTAATTAGTTGCTAGTTTGGACAAAATCCTTAAGAGTTTCGAGCAGTGTGTTCTCAATGGATAGAGATTATATCAACCAGGGTAAGTAACAGGAGAAAAATATTTATCCCAAATTCATATGAATATAATTTGATAATTAATTATACTAAAATGAATAGAATTTTAAGAAGTTCTAAGTCAAAGATAAATACATCTCTTTATATAAAAACTTCACAAATTCTCACAATAGTAGGGTACAGTTTTGTCCATTATAGTGAATGTTATTAATACTTTTGTTAGTTTTTCTTGACAAACAGTAATGTTTGGTTACCAGAACACATTGGCCCATCCTTCTCTCCCTGCCATCCCTCCCCCCATAGGTAGCATGCCTTACCTCATTAACATTTATCTTTGATTTTGCAGAAGACTCTAAGAATGCACAGTTATTCCATTGCCTTGCTAGGTTCTGACCTTGTTCCTTTCCCACAACTCTTTCATCTTCCAAGTCACACTTATTGCCAACCAGAATCATAGGCACCTAAAAACAATTTAACCCCAGAAAATAAGTCATTAAAATTTTGAGAAAGCACAGTGTAAATGCACAGCTAAAACCCTACCTGAATCCTTAGAGGATCCTGACCTCCAGCATAATCAAGCTCCAGTATAACAGAAACTGAAATTTTACGGTTGTGCGAAACTTTAATCTTCAAAGTGACTGCTTTTTTTTTTTCCCTTGCTGTTTGGCAGGGTGGGGGGGAGGAATGGTTTGAGGATTTGGTACACCGCCAATTGAGCAAAATCTCACATCATCTAGAAGACCTAATAAGATTTTATTTTTAGATGTTTAAGCTATCAAGGAGTCTACTGAAGAATCTGCCCAAGAGCTTTATATGTTCAGAAATCTTGGAAAAAGTGGCCTGTATTGAGTAGCACAATGAAGGTTGCTAAAGCTCTTTTCACCATTCCTCTGGTCCCTGTGTATCTGCACTCCTTTCAAGAGCAGCTTGCTCACATAGTTTCGATCAGTAAGCTGATACATAGACAAAAGAAATATGCTAGTTTATTAAAATTATTAACTACAGAAAATGTTGAATTGAGCTTTGTGGCAAGAAGAGGCAATCATACAAAGCTGGTTATTTTTTTTGATTCCTTTTACTTTGTCCTTTAAGGACATAGCTAAGTTTCTTCCAAATTCAACTGTTGAAAAAAAGATTTACAAAGTGTTTACTTTTCCCCTCACTGAGAAAGCAAGTTACACCTAAGCTTTGGCACAGGAAAAACTATTTAAATTTCAGTGAGAACTAAAGTTTCACTGGAATATTTTTTTTTTTTTTTTTTTAGAGTTGGAAGGGACCATAGAGATCATCTAGTCCAACTCCCCTGCCAATGCAGGACCACCCAGAGCATGCCTCTCAGGACTGCATCCAGTCGGGTCTTGAAAATCTCCAGAGAAGGGGACTCCACAACCTCCCTGGGCAGCCTGTTCCAGGGCTCTGTCACCCTCACTGTGAAGCATTTTTTTCTTATATTTGAGTGGAACCTCCTATGTTCCAACTTGTGCTGGTTTCCCCTTATCTGCTGTGCTGCTATCCAGCAAGACCTGGACAGGCTGGCGAGCCGGGAAAGGAAGAACCTCATGAGATTCATCAGGGAAAAGGGTAGGATCCTGCACCTGGGGAAGAAGAATGCTAGGCACCAATACAGGTTAGGCATGGACGTGCTGGAGACAAGTTCCAAAGAGAAAGATCTGGGGGTCCTGGTTCTAGACAGCAAAATGACAATGAGCAAGCAGTGTGCTCTTGTGGCCAGGAAGGCCAGTGGAATCCTGGGCTGCATAGGAAAGAGCATGGCTAGTAGGTTGAGGGAAGTCATTCTCCCGCTCCACTTGGCACTGGTGAGGCCACAACTGGAATACTGCATCCAGTTCTGGGCTCCCCAGTTCAAGAGGGACAGGGAACTACTGGAAAGAGTCCAGCGAAGGGCAACGAAGATTATTCAAGGATTGGAGCATCTCCCTTATGAGGAAAGGCTGAGAGAGCTGGGGCTCTTTAGTCTTTCTCCTGGTACTATGGAGTGGCTTTCAAGACCGGGGGAAGTGTTCTAAAGAGAGTCCCAATTCCAAGGAAATACTAGCAAAATACTAGAAAGCTTCTGTGAATCAGAATAAATATACTATGTAAACTAATGTTTCAAATATTGTTAAGTTTTATCTTGACTTTAGTTGGTTCAAAGCTAGTTTAGCATCAAAGTTAGTTTGATGCTAAAGAAGGCTGTAACTTGGTAGGTTCCAAATGGAAAAGGCACACGCAACTTAAATACTACTTTTGAGATACATTTGTGATTATGGGTAATAAATTACTTCTAGAAGAGATCTGCTGAACATAAGACCTGCAAATGCTTATGATTAAGAAAGTGCAAGGTGATTTGTATTACAAGAGTCCCAATGAACTTCTGAAATTGAAACGTTTAATATGTTCCGTGTCTGCTGGCAGCAGCAACATATGTGGATACATGCAGCAAGGAAGGGATCTAAATTTCCATGAGCACAGTTTAAATGATGAGCACACTTGGGGAAAAAAAAAAACGGCAAGAAATGAACAGTTTTTGTTAAGGAAGACTTTCTGTCTGATGGCTACAACATACAAGTTGTTTCTGCTAAAAACAACTTCTGCTGTTTCACATTTGAAATACTTTTCTTCCTTTTATTAAGGGACTAATTATTCACTCCCTATAACCACAGTATTTTTTTTTTCCTAAATTCAATTATAAACTTTTTAGCTTTAATAATGCTAAGAGGTACATATTGAAACTGTGTGGAAATGGCATGTCCAAACTTACTTGCAAGGATACACAAAATACAAAAGCTACACAACGTAGAATTTTAAAGCTTACAGTACCGTCTTCTATAAGAAATTAAAATTTTCTGCTTTTCAAATATTAAACGGTAGGCATATCGAAAAGAACAACTGAACTGTAATGTTTTTTTTAAACCTTCAACAATTTTAATTGAGGTAAGAATAGGGTTGCCTTAGAAGTGTTTTCTGTAGTACTAATGAATACGCTTATATACAGTTTCAAATAAGAGTATTTTAAAGGAAGAGATTATAAAGACAATACTCTTTGTATACCCCATGACAATTCACAATTTCTCCAGTTTATCTTAAGAGTTGCATTTCTGTACTATGTATCTACTGGTTGATTTGTCTCCATTTAAAGCTTGGAAGTGTATACATTACACCATCTATAATGAAAACTGTATATATTATGCATTTTTAGAAGTGCTTACATCATCAGTGTCTTTGACTCGAAGAATCTGTTCTCTTAGATCCTGTAAGTCATTAAATGTGGACTGTGCTGTGATGGAATATACTAACGCAAAACCTTGTCCATTTTTCATGTATAGGTCTCTCATTGCTGTAAACTGTTCCTGTAATTAAAAAAAAAAAGATACAGATGTTGCATTCAGTTTGCACTTTCATTACACAAACTACTATATACTTAGGTCACAAATGGATCACAAGTATGATACATTTGTGCTCTCCCCTCCTTTTAAACTGACCGATATTTCACTGTTTGACTATAGGCATCACAGTAAACTTTTAAATAAATAAGTAAACTTTAAATAAATTAAAACCACTTTTAAATAAATCTGATTTGGAACATTATCTGGGGTGGCTGAACAATATCTGGATATTGACAAGTGTGATATCCTATAGAAAAAACCAAAACCATCACAGAAACCAAAGTAATTTCTAAAGAGAGGAGTTAGAGTAGAATGTACAGTGTAATCTGTAGATTACAGAAGCTACACTCCTCCCAAACCCCTCTTTACATACCAACTTTTCCCTCACATCTCTTTAAAGCACACGGCAGAGTAAACGCATCTGTTGTCTGCATCCATTTTGTAGTCTAGGCACTTTCTTATGTTAAATTGTACTTTCATTTTCAAGAAGATTGACTATAGGATGGAGACACTCAGACGTCACAATTCCTAGAGCTATGATATTGCATATGAGGACTGGTGCACTGCACAGCAGCATTAGGACTTCCCCCAGTTTGAAAACCCTCACCAGTATGACTGTGGAACAGCAATTGCCTTTCTCACATTGGTGACTCTGCCACCTTGTGACTAATCCATCACTCACCAAGTCCCTTGCCATTGGTCAGATGAAAAGTGCAATACATTTTGAGAGAATAGCCCAATCTTCTCTTTTCGAGAAGAAAACTTCTGTAGTTTTACATGGCCTTAGTCTAATATGGAATTTAAATAAATTATTTTGGACCAGGTTACTATTATAGTTCAGAGAACACACATCAGTCTCCAAGGGTCTTGAGCTTGTATTCACAGGAATCAGTGAAGGAAGCAACTGCTTTCAAGTAGATCTTGGAACAGGTCATTGAAAAACCTGACCAGTATGCAAAGGGTCAGCATAAACCCCACGCTTTGAGTTCACAAAAGCTGACTAAAGCAATACTATTTTTATCCCAATGTCAGAGTACATCTCACACACAAAAGAAAGAGGGGAGGAAAAGAAAGCACATATTCTCTACAGAGAATCAAACCCGAGTAATCATCGGGCCTAAGTTTTCCTCTGGGCAATATCAATTTAAAACAGCACCACAAGCTCTTTTATAGTTCTCAATCTCATGCTTCCCCTATTACAGAACAGGAGCTCACAGGAAACTTGCAATTCATTTTCTGCTGCAAAACTCAAGTGTTGTTTAAATACGAGTAAGTTAAAAAACATCTTTTACTGCAACGCACTGACCAGTTACTCTTTAGAGAAAGAGGAAGGAAATGTGTCATCATTTACATCCCTACAGCTTTTGATGGTTTTAACACTGTACATCAATATTTAGGGAAGTTGGTTTTACATACCGTTCCTGCAGTATCTAAAATTTCAAGCATACACTGTTGTGCATCTACTTCAACTTGCTGTCAAGAGAGAAAGATATGGTTAGTTTTTCCTCTTGCAACTCACCCCTCCAAAGACACCAGGAATAGTGAGGTTTTATAAGCAAATTCATAATGCATAAAGCAACATAATGGCTTAAGAAGTTTATATAGACATACACTTTGAAAACAGCAGGAAGAAGCCTTTCAAAGAGGCCCAGTGACATTTTCAATAGCAGCGTCAGCAGCCAAATATACTCACTTTGTAAAGTGATTAGGGATTTTTGATTATTAAAAAGGAGGCTGCTAAATTTGTAATAATGGTTATCAGCAACTAGCACAACTGAGTCCTATTTGTTTCAGGGATTATTTACAGACTGGAAAAGTACAGGTGAAAGCTAGAAAGTTGGACTGGCATACTAATGCTCATTTAATAGAAATTTAAAACGACAAGACAGTAAGTAGTACACAGCAAACAATAAACCAAGCAAACCACTAAGAGTGGTGTCCCCAAAACAAGCCTTTAGTGACACCAATTAGGAAGCTGATCCACCTTAGCGAAATTTGCAAAAAATGGAAAGTTTATGAAGTCGGTTCAGTTTCCGTATCCTTTTAGAGTTCCTCTATCTAGTTTCTACCTCAACAAAAAGATAGCCTCGAGGGCATCAAAGGACATGGAAGAGCCCTCAAGCTGCTCCCATGCAGGTTACCCATGTTTTATTTCTTACTTTTTTTTTCTTTCAAGCTATTGGTACACTTCCCTTGTTTCCATTTGCACATAAAATTCCTAGTTGTAAGATCAGCACTCAAACTTCACCTCCCCATATACGCATTATCACAAGTTTAACTTTGAATTTTCCTTTTGTAACTAGATTTGAGCTTGGAGGGTGGGCAAGAAGAGCATTTCCACTTCTCTCACCTCCCCCACATCCCCTAGCATGCATTGCTGACAAAGTTATTCAGCTAATTGAGCAGCATCTATTCTCTTTATGAAGAGATATTTAGGCAGTAAACCAAAGTATCAAGTTGCAAGACTTCATGCTTAGTATTTAATTCCAGACAAACTTAAAATATTTCAAGCCACATCCTCTCAACTTTGAGTATGTTAAAATTATATTTAACATTAGAAGTCTAGAATTGCAACTACCAAACCAATAAATTTTAAAGTCACCCAAGTCAAGAAGCAAGTTAGAAGTAGCAGTGACAGGAAGAAAATGACTGCATAGTGTTGTCCATACTTAAGCAAAATTTAAACAACCTGACTGATTTGAGAAGAAGAATACACAGAGATACTCCTAGTCATTTCAGGACTAAACCCGAAAGGAACATTATAAGATCTTTGCCAAAAAAGATAAATAAATTAATTAGCAGAAGGCAAAATTTCTCAAAATGGCTTTACTTTTTACTTTTTCAGGTTCATGGAAACAGTCTTTGGAAAAATTCACCCAGCAAACATCACGAATCTAGTATGACCTGAAGAATGTAAATATATAACAAAGGAAACATTTCACTTTAGTACTGCTTGTGAATATTTCTGGAGTCATTTATTGGGCCTGACCCAGCAGAGGCCTGCACCAAACATCATGACAAGGTCCAAAATTCCTGCTCCTCTAAAACAAAAAGTGGCTATATAGAAATTTTTGTAGCTGCTCTCTGTAATAAGAGTTCTAGTTTTGGCTGAAAGCCCACATACTTAAAACAGACTAGGATTTTTCCAGCATACAGATTTATATGAGGTCAAAGAACACAAGCATGAAATCATCATTTTGCTCCAATTCCTCTCTCATTCAGAAGAGATTCTGGTAACTACAGTCTGAAACAGCTGCTAATGCAGCCTCTTTATTCCAGTATATATGTAGTCCAGTGATGAAACAGGAGGTCTTGCATTTTCTGCCTGTTCCCAGCTAGGGTTTGCTCATTTTGCCTCCCCTGTACAGAAACTTCCATTTTTGTAGCCACTTGGTGAACAGCATCAGAGTATCAATGCGCCTGAAAAGTAATTCAGCTAAAAAAACAAAGATTAAGAAACTGACACAGACGAAAACTAATCTCCTTCCTCAAATGGTTAACTCTTTTTGGTAGCAGTCCAGATGAAAACTATCTTAGTCTGGAATATTAATCATGATCTCAGCTGAAACTGAAGAGTGAGCAATATGGAGATTCAAGATGATGCAGGCAGAGTCAGACCTTTCAGCCTGTCAATCTGAAGATGGGAAGAGAGAAATTAACAGGCCACTGTATTTGTTCATTTATGATAGGTTTGTGTTAACTTATTAATAAAACAACAACCCACTTAAAGGACGTGTATCAAGCTATCAAACTGTTAGGAATATAGTATGCTGCCTCCAGTGTTCTAAAGGTGAGTGTGAAATCACTTTTAGCAGATTTTCCTAGTAGCCAAGCAGCTTAGACCTCCAACTGTTCCAGGCGGACATGGTGGCCATGGCCCACACAGGAGCTGAGGGGCAGGAAACAGGAAGAGCACACCACCACGCTAACATACAAGTCCAAATCTACCTGAAGATACTACACCACACACAAACTAATAATAAGTATTATAAAGAAGCCTGGCAGTGGCGTTTTATTTTTTTTTTTGAATCAACATTCCCAATTCTGACAAGGAAATTACCATTTTTTACTGTCTAGCTAGTAAGGTATTATGCTCAAACATTGAAAAGCTAGTCTTGAGTTATTCCTTTTAGAGAGGCTTTAAGAGCACCTTTACATTTAAAACTTGTTAAGTTACCTGGTATTCTGTGGCATTACCAGGCATACCCTTTTTCAAGCAATGACTCAAAATGCAGCATATACTGTCAAATATTTAAGGTTCTATAAAACTAGAGAGGTCTTTTGCATATACCTTTCTGTAGGAGTCTTCTATCGTAGGATCGTATTTTTCAACAAATATTCCTTGAACAAACTGTACAGTCTGCAACACAAAAGTTCTTGTAAGATTCTTCTTGCATAGTGATATTTTGTAAATACACAAATTACTTTTCTAGGTATATACTCAGTATATCCATTACCTTTTTGAAGCAAATTAGGTGACTAATAATAAGAAATTATAAGAAACAACAGGAAGTTAGATGTATATGCCTATTTAACTAACTACTGTTAGATGAAGCAATGCTACATCTTCCTTCATCCACTCTCACTTGGGAGTGCTGAACTAAGGCATGCATTGATTTAAGGTTTGTCTAACTCTTGGAATCATTATTAGTTTTTAGTTGAACACTATACAGCTGCACAGCTCTTACATTTGCATTTAGAACTTCTGCTACTTATCTGACAGCACAGGAATTAGTCAAAAAAACAACTGCCAGCATTTACTAGTCTTAACTAGACTCAGTAGGATACACCTGTATACCTAGTATGTAGGATGCTTTTAGCACAAGTCAAATGGAACTTTAAAGACTCAATGGCCAAGTCAGAGCAGACAGGTTCAAATCCAGAAATGCTGCAGTAAGATAAAGAATTCAGAGGTGAAGGAAAAAGTTCTTTCACTATCTAACATGATTTGTCATTTAAATTTTCCTTTAGGAATGCTACATAAGAGAATAGTTCTTACCTGATAGGCTGGACCTCTAGACCTTACTTTATAAGGTGCTCAATTAAACTGAAAGATGTAAAGTTCTTAGGTGACCCAAGAACATCACATTCTGTAAACTTTTTTGTGCTACTCTAGGTCAGACTAAACTTTTCTGTAACTAAAATGCATGACTTTGGCTTACAAAGCAAAAATACATAGCATCTGCCTGCTGCAGCTATACACTGACTTGCAGGAAAAGATATAGAAACATGTTAAATCCCCTACAAACATGCAAATACACATTTGTACTTGCATTAAAAAAAAAACCCAGTACTTCAGAGATTGCTGTCAAACATAAAGAAAACAGCATCCTGAAGAGTTCTCTAGAGCCAGTAGTCACCAAGGCCAGATGCAGGCAAACTAGGTAATTGTGCAAGTTTCATGAAGAGACTTGATTGCCTACAAAACTACAGCTGAGTTGCACAGTGAAGCCACTTTCATAATGCAGTGGCTATGCACTTCACTGTGTAAGACAGGCAAAGATCTGACCAAGCATCATCATCAACCAACCCATACAAAAAATACTAGCATGTGAAAGCACACCAATGGATGTGCATACACCCAGTAAGGGACATACCTATTCTAACCAGGAACCCTCAGCACTCATTACTTAAGTTTATTTTTGTTTATTTGTGCGCACTTATGTAAAAGTAATATGGGTTAATAGAGAGTATGTTAGAGGGAAAAAAAAAAGACACGAGAAGGCCAAGAAAACATACAGAATACTTACCAGAGCAGACTTTCCAACGCCTCCAGAACCAAGAACCACTAGCTTGTATTCACGCATGATGCAAGAGATAAATCACCCTCAAAACCTAAAAGACACAATAAATTACTCACCCTTTTGATCAACAGGACAACTATTTTAGCATTCCTACAGTCACTGTAAGATCACATATGTAACATGAACAGTTAAATATTGATACTGACTGACAAACACAGGAGATATACCATTATAACAGGCATAACCTAAGCAGGACATCACTTTAATTATTACAGAATATGGAAACTATGGACTTTTATTAAAGACACTAACTGCTGTACAATGCTACTTTTTCATCCAAGGTTTTTCTGTTAACACATGAATAATTGTTCTTCTTTAAGTGGTATCTAGCCTACTTTCATGGTCAAGATCGCATACACTTGGGAAGTTTTTAAAACAGACATTTTTATAACCCATGAAACACTAATTTAGAGAAAAGACAAAACCATATTAAGATTCTCTGTAATAAAGACCTATCATGACCTTGCCAAAATATCACAGGTGTTTCAAAGAAAGTGCATAAGTATCCGGAAGAATTGCTCATATCCATGTCCACATATCACTGTCTCAGAGGTGTCTGGATGGATTAATCTTTATTTATGGCAAGGAAGAATCAGACATAGAAATTAATTTACTCCACTTGATAGGCCAATTACTTGGATTACAGCACAGCATCCAGCAAGGCATGTTCATCTCATAACACTTTCCAGAAACCTACAGAACTCTTCTAGTCATGCAAACATGTCCATAGCACCTCTCAGCTACAGTCACAGCAAACATTAAGGTATTTCACAGGTTTCTCAATATTTTTAATTCACTCACAAAAAGTTGCATACACTACTTATTTTGCAACAACAGACCAAACCCAATATTCCTAAAAGCCACACAGATGCCTAAAGAGCTTCCAGTTTTACAACCACCACATTTACAGTATTGAATAGGTTTATCAGATAAACAGCTACTAATGTTTGTTACCTATGGTGCTGATACAGCAATTCTAAAAACATGCCACTTAAATTTCATAGCTACTACATCCGCTCCTCATCCAAAGTTATTCCATCCCCAAAGTTATTTTGTATCACAAAATTTTTTGTAATTTCATGTATATACACATACACGTGTAAATTATTTTGTTCACATGAGCTGACATGCATCAAGTGTCTCTGATGCACTGAAGCATCAGCATGCTGACAAACGTTCACCACACAGGGTTTGATAAAAGGGCTTAGTTAACTTTTTTAATACGGTGGCCATTTTCAAACTATCAGCTCTTAATACAGCTACAATAAAATGCTGCAAGCCATAAGATATAGTATTTCCTCTACCTCATTACTGTGCTCCCATAAAGAAATATTGAATAAACCCTACTCTAGTAAAGCTAACAGTTACTATTGATATGAAACAATTATCCAAGAGGAGATAGCATGCATTTTCTTATTCTGAAATGCTAAACAAAGAATCACAAAAAGACTTGTGTAAGAAAATTACAGCTACCTCTTCCCAACAAGCACACACCTCTCAAAAAGGACAGCAGAATCCCAGAAGTGTTTAAAAAAAAAAATAATCCCCAGATATGTCTGAAAGTTTAATAGTGTTTTGCTAGATATCTAAATGCAGTTATAACAACTATAGTTTCATTAATAACTGGAGACAACTAAAAAATTATTTTGAGACTGTTCCTCTCCTACAAGCTAGATCTGGTTCCCTGTTCCACACTCACTAGTGTGGTTGCCCACAACAGCCTGCTGGATCTGCATGCTCATCTTTGTTGAAAACTGACCCATCAAAATCAGAATAAGGTCACAGATTTTTAGGAAGTACTGCTCAAGAAAACACACTTCTTACAGTCCTGGTAGCAACTGAGCTAAGAGGACGGTTACTACTGCCCTGGGAGGAAGGTCTCAGTTCCTTTCCAGCAGAGGCTTTAGCACTTATCAGATTGAGTTACCTGTTTTCTCCCCCCTCTGCCCCCACAGAAAGATGAAACTCTCCCCAGCTGACAAATAATTTGGGGGTTGGGCAAGTGGGGAAGTGCAGGGAATCCAACACAGGTGCTTGTACAAGGTAAGCAGTGGAAGTAAAATAAAAAAGACCCTTCTCATCAGCAGTAATCTCACATCATCTCTGGAGTCACACCATCTGTTAGGTGTTTAGCACAAGAAGCTAAGATTTTTCACATAGAAAATAAAGCACTTCCATTTTAGTGTCTATCTTTGTCAGAAGATGAGAAATCAAAAGCCCACTTAGTTTTCTTCTTGCAAACACACAGTAAGCAATCTTTCAACTTATCTAAACTGTTCCTTGCAACTTAAGCAAGCAAAAGAAACACAAGGAGAAAGCCGTAAGGAAATAACTGATACGGCGTCCAGCAAAGCAGTTCTTGCCACTGGCTTCTGTTACCAATAGCTGTTGAGGCTTTTCAGTGATTTTCACACTTAACAGACCATTTTTTCCACTCCTGACTTTAAAAATATGCTTCCTTCCCTACATGGATTTTTTGCAAACACAGACCACCATTCACACCACAAGTTTAATCTATCTGGCACCACTGTAAATGTTCAGTTAGATCCACAAACTTGTAAATTGTCCAGCCTTTCTACAAACAACAGGAATAAAGGACTGTTTCTAACTGAAGCGCACCTCTCAAGTTCATGAGAAGTTAAGCCTATAACTACACTACCTGTCATTTCTTTAAAACAAACGTTCAGTTATGCTTTTATTTTTGGAAAGGTGTCTCTAGAATGATATAAACATAGTGGGTGTAGGGGAAATCCCAGTACATCACCCAGTAATCTGGGTGAACTACAGCAATTTCACTGTCTTTGAAACAACAGTTTAAACTGAATTTTTCAGTCTGAAATTAGCAACTAAATATGGAGATGCCAATAATGAAGGCTGACAGTAACTTAGAAGTAATAGAACTGAAGCAGCAGGTACCAAATATCTGGGGTTTTTTTCCTAGTATTTTGAGTAATTTGTGACTTTTTCTTACTGAATGATCTACAATTCCTTAAAGAATACTACAAATCCTGAAATAAGAAGTTAACAACTTGGTTTTAGTGAGAGACTGGCAATTCAATTTTGGCTCTCAAATTCAGGAATTTAACACAAGGTAAAGCTTCTTTCACCAACCAGATTTGGAGGTTCAGCTCTAAATATCCAGTTGCTGTACAGTACTCTGGAACCAAATTTCACTGCTTTAAATGGTGGTATGTAATGAAAGCACATATATACACACTATTACAGCTTGGTTAGTCAATCTTAAATCTCAGAAGCACCTAAGCAAAAAGCTTTAAGATCTTTGAAGACGTGACAAAAGCCAGACTGCAGTACACCCAAACACTTCTCTGTCCTTCCCTCCAAACCCAGGCAATGAGCAATAAAAGTACTAACCTTCCTCTTTCTCTGTGATAATTGTTATATCATTTGTACAGTTACTCCTTAACTCATTGAGAGCACACTAATCCTTTATATATACACACACCCCTATACATCATCAGGGTATCATGGCATCCCTGCGTGGGTCTAGTAGGTAGTTTGGCCATGACATCTTGGAATGAAACACAAACCAACATATTCTCCAAAACACTCTAAGCAAGCCTATCTTGGAACATCTCTAACACAGCATGCAGCAGAAGCACCATCTATTGTCTGCTCCCACTTCGACCTACCACCCCGCTGGTTTTGAGTAGCAGTCCTGATGCCACTTCAATGGCCTCTTACCGTTTTCCGACAGAAAAGTAAAACTCAGTTCCTAGCTAAGAGAGCTTTCCTGGTTACTGGTCTTTGCCTCCTTCTCAGCTAAAAAGACACCAGCCCACAAAACTAGGAACTGCTTTAGGAGACCGCGTTCTGTCACACTACTTGGTGTAACAGAAGCCTAGCATGCACTTTTTCACTGACCAGTATGCCTGTTGGCTGCAAGTGTGCCCCAGACTGAGTCAGGGCTCTGATCCTGCCTGAACTTGACTTCCCAAGTGACTCCCAACTCGCCTGACCTGATGCTGCTCTAGCTCAAACCCATTTTTCCACTTCACCTGTTGTACAAACTGCTTGCCTCCTAAACCTTGATCACGCTCTTACTTTTCAGATCGACACAACGCTTGACTCTGGAACTAACACTGTACTGAGCTCCATCCAGTGCCAACATGATTTCCTTTTGACTCATTTATGACAAGCAAGCGGGGGCAGACGAGGAAGATGCCAAAGTATAAAAGAAGAGATTTAAGCCATAAATCACCCTATCTTTCGGTTATCTGATAATATTTGAAACAACGGAAGCCATTAAGCTTTAAAGTGAAAAATTCAACTGTTGAAAGAGATGCAAAGTATAAAATTTGAAATGGAAGCTCAAACTTCTGGTGGTTTTCCTTTTATGTAAAGGAAAAAAAAAGCACTTCTCTAACCATTCTAAAACAGAAACTGGACTTAGTGCACACAATATCTCTTTATAAAAAGTCTATGCCTTGCATTTCATGTATTGTCATCCTCTCCCACACCCCCCAAAAAAAGAAGTTACAGGAAGAACTTTGGAAGAATATGTAATTATTAAACCACTTGTACAGTCAAGACAGAGCTCAATGTAGCACCTTAAGAATAATTTTCAGCAGTCTTCACTAACCAGTCATTTCAGTTCTAAACCACCCTTCAGTTCTAAAGCTATCAGAAAGAAATTGTACTAACTGTAAAGGAGGAAAGGATCATTAAATTACACAATCTCAGTCATTCAGATAAAGACACAGTTAGGCTTACCTGTACCCTCATCTACAACTTAGCATTTTAAAGCTACAGCTATAAGAGAGTATGGCCAGCATTTCTAGAACAGAATATGGTTAAGTTCAACAATAATATGTCTGCACTCTCCAGATCACTCCATCTCAGGCCTGTAAAATGAATTTACTCAAAGAGGCACAACAGAAACTACGATAACTGACCAACAGATAAGCAAAATACCCCAGATTTACTGAATAGTTGATGGCAAGTATCCACTGAGTCACTCAACAATTAGATACAACTAGGTTTAAACTTATTCCTACCAAATAAACCAAGTAACTTGTTTGAATCATCCTTCATTTAGTCAAGTCTATAGACATTTTACTTTGAAAGCTAGCTACTTTTAAGGTGACAGACCTACAAGGAGAGGCAGCAATACCAATTTCCTTTACTTTTTCATTTTTCTGCTCCTCCATCTTCAAGCAGGAAAATACTGTCAACTGTGCTCTCTATGCAGGTGCTAAAGAACCTTTTTTCCCCTTTTAATTGGAGCACATACTGACTTTGCAAGTATTTATATGCACAGATATTTGATACAACAATCACCTCCATTAACTGCCAGTGATGTTTCACCAACTGCCTTGCATACCCCCTGAAATGGAACAGTCCATACACCCATCACATTTGTGCATCCTCTGTCACTAGTCTGTTTGTATTATTTTTTCTAATTAATGCTTGTATTAATACATTAGTGTAGTGTATTAATGTAGCTGCTTAATTTCTTTGTGGCACTAAATAAAATTAAAGTACTTGATAAACTAGAGGAGCAAGAGCTTTATGTGCACATGGGTACTTTTTCCAATAAAGATTCTCTTTGAAGGATGAGCAGTTATTTGAATAACCCCATTTGAACAGAAGGAAGAAAGGTTAACCAGGATAAGTCACTAGAAATGAAGTATTTTAAAAGTTTCACATCCAAAGACCATAGACATGGAACTTGCTTTCCATTTCTGCCCCAATTCAGACAAACCAGGAAAAAGTGCCTCTTGGGTATTTTCTTGAACAATTTCATGAAGCACATCTCCAGCAAAAAGGCAAACCAAAGTGATGATACTAAGAAAGCTGAGGAATAAGAAGGCCTACTTGAGCAGTGAATAAAGAAACTGCACACTTACTTCTTGTACAGCCTTCCTAGATAGCAATCACACAATGGAAGTTTCAGGAAAGTTCAAATAACATTGGTATTTGGGCTTGCAATCATAGTTATTATGAAAGTGGCTTCGGCTCTTTTTACTTTATTTTTCTTTCAACTCCTTCAGCTTCAACTTTCGGTTTCTGATTTGACTTTGTTACCTGATAAGGAATGGGAAAGCTAATAGTCCAGTCTTTCCACGTGATATTAACCCAAAATTAAACTGTAACTGGAGCTCAGCCCCAGGCCAAACACATGAACTAAATATAGTCAGTACTTGAAGATATCTTTGAGACTTGCTTATGCAAACTAGTTGTTCAGGTATGGAATTAAAGAAATAGTCCCCTCCCAGAAGCATTATCATTTTCAGAAGGGATCAGCACTTTACAGACCATGATTCTCGTTCAGACCCTGACATTCTGGTTGTATTGTGAAGTTGCAGCATATTCACTAAAATTTTCATAATCCTTCTGCCCCAGGAACATTTACCTTGGGAACAGAACTCCTGAATTCATCTCAACTGTTTGAATGAGAAAAAAAAAAGTTTCTAACATTAGAATGACAGATGAAGCAAATTAACCGACTGGTTTACCTGCTTACAATTAGGAGGGGAGGAAAAAAAGCCAATGAAAAAAATTCTGCTTCTCAGAGAGGGCATAATAGCCCTCAGATGGAACAAGAGGACAATGGTCAGACATTTGGGAAAATAGCTTAAGTTCAGTCACAGGACCAGCTGAGGTCACAGGATTAAGTCTTTCCAGACAAGATGTTCACTTCCAGTACTGCAGCAGTCTCAGACAGCCAAACCTACACTTTTCTAATTCTACACTTTTCTATACCATCCAGATTCCAGTTAAGTTTTGAGTCTGTTGGCTTAAAACTCCTTCTTCAGGGAAAAAATTAATTAGAGAAGAGGTGTGCTGTTCTTAATATTCACCAAATACTTACATGTAAGGGGAAGTCCTATATTCTTATCCTTCAACTCCAAGGAGTGTTTATTTTCCAGAACAATTGCACATAAGCAGCACCTTGACAACATAATCCAAAGTGGAAGCCTGTTCATTTTCACCAATTTTAGATGCTTAGGAATTAAAGCAACTTGGATAACCCTTACTCAACAGGGCAAGCAGTGACCCTTATAAAAAAGGAATTAAAATACTCCAGAGATTATTTTCACACTTATTTATAGAAAATATTATTCAGAAATTAATTTTTAAGACAAGATACACTGAAAAGCTGATTGGGTCTAATTAAAGACTTTTATATTCAAGACTCCTGGAAGTAGAGCTATTTCATTACTAATGCAGACTCTGGAAGCGAGTCAACTCTTCAGTAAACAAAGCTAGAAACAATTTTTATTTCTAGTTTTTATCTGGTTTTGATAGCTTCTTGTCTTCACAAACAAGTATACTGTCAGTTGGACAGCTAGTTCTCCTGGGCCCTAATAGAGTAATTTTTCTTGGACAAAAAATTTTCTTCAAATTTTTTTAACTGATACCAGGGGATATTCAGAGTATTTTCAAAAAGTTGGGTAATTAAGCTTATCTAGCCACATGAAACCATACTAACCACCTGAGAAAAAGGCAAAGACCTGAGAACAAGTTACTGCAGCTCAAAAATGGCACCACCAAGGTTTAAGATGCTCCTTGAACTGCCTACGAGGACACTTTCCACAGAGAGAGCTTAACCAAGTTTTCCTGCTTTCATTGAGGGGAACTTCCTTGATTAACACTGCACATGCAGACAATTTCCACAAAGTGGCCAACATGAGCTTACCTTGTGAGACCAGTTCCACTGTCTCGAATTAGTACAACTGAATAAAATCTGTGTACTTTTTCTTATGTCAAGGTTAACTCCCAGCTAGATCTTAAATCTGATCACAACCTTAATGTATGTTCTGAGTGCAAAGAGTGGCTTGCTTGAAACCCCTGATATCTCAAGATGAAAGATTTCTAATGTGAGACACTTAACATGCATGTGCAACTTGAAGTAGTTTCATACGAAGTGTAATTTCAAAGCAAGTGATGTGATTAACATTCTTAAGCTACTAAAAGATATGCTGTTTCACCACTTACTGAGGTCAAGTTTGAACTTCGTGCAAAAATTCAAACATGGCAATGCAAATTTGGAGTTGTTCATAAAACATAAGCTGTAGGATCTATTTAAGCCTCAACTGGAGTTTATGACATTTGTTAGACTTAGACTTATTTTTGGTGACTGCTTGCCATGGGTTTGCATTTTCTCCCTATTTCTGTAAAAACAGTCAACACCCTCCATGAAAGTTGTTTGTGCATGTTCTACCAGTCAGACTTTCAGCTAAAACTATGATCTCAAATCCTGAATTGTAAGTGGTTTTTATGCTTGCAAAGAAAATCCCAGACGACAATAAATAGAAAACACATCTTTTTTTTAAAAATACTACAATTATATTAGAGTATCCATAATCACCACACGATGATATCTTGCTATGCACAAGCTAAGTATCCAACCACAGAGCAAGTTTTGAGAACTGAGACAGCAATTTACTGCTGTGAATTTGCCTCTACTGTCATTGCACAGAGGGATCCATATTTAGCTTTAAAAATTCTATCAACAAATGGGTTGTCACATCATGGTATATCCAACACGCTATACCTGATATGCATCCTTTTGATTAAAAGCTGGCATAAGCATTTGCTTCTCCCCGTAACTGTTACAGTAAATTTTATCTTTCAAGCTACAAAACCAGTTATAAACAGCAGGACTACAAGTAAGGCATGAAAATTTTCATAGTCAAGATACTTCCCTTGTAAAAAAGCACTCATGCAGTTTGAAATTTGCTTCAAGAATAAACTTGCCAGTTGGCTTAAGATATTTTTCTCTGGAAAAAGGCAGTTTAACTTCTGTTGCAGAAACAAGACCCAGCCTCAAATTCCACGAGATATCTGCTTAACATCTGGCAATCCTAGCTCTACTGTGATTGTGACAGTGGCTGCTGAACCAGTAAAGCCTTGTATCAGGTTTCCTTCTACCAACGTAAGTTCAACTGCAGTTCCAATACCACCTGAAATTTTGTCCCTCCTGTCTCTTTTTCCCTATAACCCACACATCATATATACCATCATATACACCCTTGGCAATGTCAAAGCTTGCAAAGTAAGCTATCATTACTTGCACCGTTCATTATCTTCATCATTACAATTCATTATTACAATTTTGGTACCAATTCAAGTTTGTTTAGATTACATTTAGATTACATTGTCAAGGCACAGATGTATAGATTTCCTTCATCATTATTTGATCTTTTGTTAGTGGCCACTTAAGACTGGTGAGTATAGGCCCTTTACACACAAAGAGTCCTTCCATAGTATGGCTTACAGTAATTCTATTACAAATCGGGTTAGTAGCCTGAGAGCAGCCTTACAAATTCCCATACACCATTTTAATTAATATTAGAAGTTTTATCCATCAAAAACACACCAATTCTATGCAAATTGAGAATAGTAGTTACTAGCATTCATTAACAGGAAAAAAATTAATTCTTCCATGATAAATGAACCATACTAGCAAAATCCCAAGTAACTGTAACTCATGTCTGTTTTGACCTCTCCATCAATATTTCACTAACAGAAACATGGTACTTGAAGGTAAGCAGCAAACGTCACTCAATATGCCAACACCCAGCAATAACTACCATCTTCTGCCACATGGTTTTGCTACCTCTGCAATAATGGAGGTTCAACCTTAACTGCTTCTTCTCACAGCTCCATAAGCTGAATCCACTGATGAAGGTGGGTTTGTAAAAGGTCTGAAATACATAATTGAAGTGGCTAAAAACTTGGGCAGAAGATCTTGTTCTGTTTCTGGCAATACGGCAGCAGCATCTTGAACCTAAGGACAGTAGCTCCCCAGGAAACACTCAACTCAAACATACCTCAACTAGAGGATGACAGCTGTAGAAGTTGATCTTCACACCTCTGTCCATATGTAGATGCGCAAACAACTTGGTTGCTTCTGAGGCAACTGCTAAGTTATCACAAGCTTAACATGTGGGTATTAAAAAAAAATTAAAATAAACTAAAAAAACCCACTACCCCCCCATCCCCCCCAAAATCAAACCCAAACAAAACAACCACACCCCTTCCTAAAACAAATGCTGGCTTATCTTAGCATGCCAAACTGTGAACTGCTGTTCTGCATCTGCTTTGTGAGTAGCTGATGCACTGTAGACAGCCCCAAAGAAGTCTATTTAATGGGTCAGGAATTTCCAAGGGAGGGAAAAATCTGACAGTTATGAGCAGGAACCCAAAGGTAAGTAATTCATGCTTGCAAGCCTGAGCTCATAGACACAATGACACCTACACAAAAAGCTGAATAATTTTAACCAAATGAATTTGAGTCACACTCATCACCACACCACCTTCTTTTACATGAACTAAATCTTTAGTAGAGAGTTACCAAATTAATAAGAGTTAAACTTGTTTAATCAAGTCTCCACAAGAGTCTATTTGAATCTTCTTAAGATCACTCTAGTTTTTGCTTAGACCATACATTTTGGTTCCTCTATTTTCAAAGCTTACTGTTTTCTTACAGGAGAAACCTGTTGTACCTTAAAACGCACTTTAAGTCAAATCAAACATGTACTTTGATAAGGTAGCAGAAGATGTCTAAAAATACTGGATGGTTTGGATGGAAAAACCTTTCTAAAAACATATTGGTATGTCTTCTAATAGTCATCTATTATCCAGATTATGACAATGACCACAGCATTTGAAGTATTACTTCATCCTGAATCTTTTACTGAAGAAGAGTTTTACTTCCAGCAAGTTAAATATATGCATCTCAAAACAATCTATACTTTGGGCAAAGCCCGAGTGAAAGAATGACTTTTCAGTCCACCCTGACTGTTCCAGGGAAGCAAGTTTCATGAAACCACAATCTTGTATTTCCACATTGCTTCGGGTGCTCCTAGTTTAGCCAGTGCATCCTCTGTTTTGGTTCTTGGGATCCATGACTTCAACCTTCTGTAGATAAGGCTGTGAATGGTTCCTTATTTTCACTCTACTATCACAGCACATTCAGCACTTGGCTTAGAAAAGAGGCTTCAGCTTTCATCTGTGAAACTTACAGCACCGATTTTCATCTTAAAAGTTCACAATAAGATTAAGTAATGAAAGAATTATATTACCTGAAAACACTAATATTTTCAAGTTGATACATTCGTCTTTGAAAAAAAGTATTTGCAATCCACGTCTTAAGATCTTGCCTCTGGCTAGAAGCAGGATGTGCTTTCAGTCAGCAGGACTGCACATTGTTCAAAATATCGGTTACTGTAGTCAGATCAAGTCCAAACTAACGTGCACTTAATGCTGCTTCTTCATTAGCTCCTGGCTAGACAGGACCCAGATATCTAGCAGAAAAGGAAGGAGTAGCATCAGGACTTCTTTGTATCTTTGTTCTTCAAGAGTAAAACTGTACTGTTGATCTTTTCATTCCAGGCTTCACATGAAATACTCTTATTTTCTCACTCTAATTCCTACTCACATAGATACAGCACTTTTCTTCTGAGATTACTCTTAAGAGTTTGATGAAAAGCAACACACAGATCAAAAGGATGCCAAACACCAGCACACATAGTGACTAAAGCACTTAATTATAAAACCTTGTTTTCAGCTACTCAGTTTTTGCAGAACTTCAGCTACGGCACTTAAGCTTTCTATGCGAGATCTCTGGCTGAACCTCAATTTAGCTTAGGGCGTTTCCTAAAATGAAAGGTTTAGGGAGATCAGAAAAAAAACAACAGAGGATAATTAAAAATAAAAAAGGCAATGGTCTTACTCAAACATAAAGAGAGGTGAAAAGGTAATAATAAACAGCAAGAACATAAAACAAGCAGAAATTTAGGTTACCATTCAGAAATGCTTGTTTCTCTTTAGCATTCAGATACAAAAAAGCAAGTAGAAAACTACACCAAAGTAAGAACATTTGAAAGCTAAGTATGTTTATTACAGTATCACAGACTTCTCC
This sequence comes from Scolopax mira, assembly GCA_004320125.1. Lineage (NCBI taxonomy): Eukaryota > Metazoa > Chordata > Aves > Charadriiformes > Scolopacidae > Scolopax > Scolopax mira. The sequence continues at coordinate 80,142 of BJBW01007940.1, forward strand.
ACAGACTGGCCTCCAAACTTTGTCAATGCACAGGATGATCTATATCAAGTAACAGGGTATCTGTTCTTTGGTGAGATCCCACTAAATCTGCTACTAAAGTCAAAAAAGATATATATATAAAAAAGTAAGAGTGATTCTCCAGCATAACAGCTTTCCTTGCCTCTTCCAGTGCTCCTTACCTTGGTACCACAGGACTACTACTATACAGTCTCTCAAGTTCCACCAAGTGCTAGGATGACAATTTGGCATCAGTTTCTAGAATGACATATTCTCAATTAATTAATGCCAGCAGAAGTCGAATTTTGAACACAACATTTTGCAGCTCACTAAGAACACAAGTCCAAGGCATCTCAAATAGTTTTGTATCAACGGTACTCACTGAATTACACAATCTTGGAATTTCACCTATGGAGTGGTATAATATGTACAAGAACTCTGAAGGTGAACTTACACTTGCCAAGAACTCATTTCTGATGCCACTCATCAAAAAATCCATAAAAACACATAACATTTTCTGTACACTTGCACCAATATAAACAATAGATAGTAATTAACAAAAGGACCATTCCCTGAATGGGAGTAAAACCACCTAGCAACCTCACAGAATGTCTATTACCCATCAGTTCTTCATTTTAAACAAGTCAGAAGGGTCACAGAAAGACTGTATAATATATCCTTGTACATACTAACTATATTTATATAACTCCAGAAGCGTATGAGTCAAGATTTAGTGTGCAGTATTAATTTATATACTTTCCCAACCCCAAAAAAATCCTTCAGCAATGTTGTATGCAAAAAGCAAACAAAAGCAGCCAAGTAGGCTATGTTTATGGGTCATCCTGTACAGCAAGCTTTCAGAATGTTAGCTTGTAAGTAGCTTCACAATGAAAGATCAGAGGAGGGTTACTGACTGCATCTTACAACATTTAACAATTCACCTTACCCACTTTACATTTGCAAGATTAATAAAAGATGTTCCTACACAGTATGTTGGGCTGCCCTCACACTTAACTAACCACATAAGCCTGGACACACAACCATGCAGAGCTCAGTCTCAACTGTAAATGTCACATTATAAACAAATAAATCTAGTCCTAAATACTGTATTGCAGAGAGTAAGATTCTTAGGTAACTTCCACTTAATAGATCACTTCCCTTACAGTTTACCCCTCTCCACATTCAGAAAAAACAAAACACATTGCAACTTTCCACTAGTCTTCCAAATTCATCACTTTCGGGGGGAAGTATAAGACCAGATATTATAGAAGTTTGATTAACTACAAGCAAGAATTGTACAACTGCACAACTTGACTGTCAGTATTGCCTGGGTTCTGATGCAGTCCAAACACTATTCAGCACACTACCTTCATCTCAAATAAATACTGAACTGCACATGAAACCTCTGGAAAACCAGAAGTCGCTGGTCTGGCCCTGCAACTACCAAAACCACTTTGATTTCAGAAGGGCTGAAGTGCCACACCTAGCAACCTACAGGTCCTCCTACCTCCTGTACCTCCCCTCTCGAACTCCACAGAGGTAACTCACATCTGTCCAGCACCTCATCTTCAACACTGATGTGGCGGTTCTCTTTTTGCTTCTTCCTGATACATGATGTATACTTGTGAGAAACTTGCCCTCATTGCAAACATGAAAAAGGAGCAAAGGCACAACTGGTGAGGCTGCAGAAACACAGACTATCAGTAGAAAAAAATAGGACAAGACTTCAAACGCTAAGACAAATAACACAGAGAAACCAAAAGAAAGAGTTGCAGGGACTATCTGCCATCACAAATTATTTTAGATTAACTGCAGGAGGGTAGCCAGCATACCTTATCTGCGCAACAGCAAACTCCTTTAAGAAAAAACTTTCACCATCTGATTTCATATAAAATTATGAAGTAAACCACACTAAAGAAAATGTTTTATCCTTTAATTCAGATTACCTACTGAAATCAAGAGTTAGTAATAACATAGTTAAAAACAAGAAAGAGTAACATTCAACTCAACATCAATAAATTTTGATTTAATGAGCATATTCTCCTCAGAGTTTCTTTAAAAAAAGGACAACGATTACAATTACAGATCCTTGCTTTAAGTTTTTTTTTTCAGTTATGAAAATAAACTATTCTCCCGTTCCAGTTCCTCAATACTGTCCAGAAATGTGATGAAATAAAGTTTCTCACAGCTCTACAATTAGTTATATTGAAAATTATTTAATGAACAAGTAACAGTGACACACAATATCCTTTCTGCAGAAGACCTGGTCAAGTCATTCAGGTTTAGGACACCTTCCTGTGTTGCAACAGCTGCAGGAACGATACCAAGTGATCTAAGAAACTTGGGGTTCCCTAAAGAGAATCTCAGGCTGGAGAGAAACATGAGATGCTGCTTCTCTGCCACAGGATGCAAACACCAGTCCATTAGAAGGGCTAAGCTGTCCCATTCCTGTGCTATGGTCTGGCATTCCTCCCTTGGCCAAAAATGAACTAACCATGTGTACTGTAATCGGCAGTCTCTTTTCATAGTTTTATACCAGAGATTTCCTTCAAATAATATCAAGTCCCTAGTTTAATAACTAGAAAGCTGTGAGAGACAATGCACAAGATAGTGTTGAAAGCCTCCTCTTCCTCCTGATTCAACTCTATAAAGTTCCTTTAGCTCTGCTACACACATTCCTGTAGGGTCTTATGGTAACTTTCACTCAACTGCTTCAGCAGTAGAGATTACTATTAAAGCACTGCTCTTGAAAAAAGAGCATCCTGAATAGCTAAAGGGCTCCCAAATCATTCTGTATTTAAAAAGTTGCCTAATAGGCAGATTTCCAACCTGTGTTCACAACCTTTCTCACTTTCCTCGCTACTAGAGGACAGGAACATGCAGTATGTCAGGAGCTCACAACAGCATACATAAACAGGCACAGACAATAATAAAAAAAATCCTTTTGAGTTGTCCAGTGTTTCTTTAGGCATTTTAAAGCTAAAGAGAAGAAAGCTTCAAGCCAGAATCTGCTGCTGCTTTTGAAGGTAGCCTCATTCAACTGCTCCATGAGGAAACAGTTTGTGCCAGCAGAAAAGGTCTTTGACTTTCTCCAAATAGTGCTTGTCTACTACAAGCGAACTGCCAGAATTTCTTCAGAATATTACTTCTTCTATGCCTGTCCTACTGTTTTCTCAGGGTTGACAGGCCCCAAGAAGGAAGTGATACATTAAATGCTTTAAGTGAGATACTAAAGCTCTGCTGCAGTCAGCCGCTGAACATCTTGGAAAACTCAGTCAACTTGAAAAAAGGTCCCCTATTAATGGAATTCGAGTAACAAAACCCCTTCCTTTTTCACTGCTTCATGCAAGAAGAATGGTAACAGACCACGTTAACCACGTCTGAGGAGGAAAACAAAGTTCACCTTCGAATATGAAGGTGTAGTTACTGTAGATACTCCTTTAATCTCTCCGAACAAGGAGGCTGTCTAAAATATCCTTCTACCTGACCTAGATGCAGCAGAACACGGCAGAAGCTGCCCCAACTCAGCAGGGATTCAGTGCACTTTGGTCTGCTTTTGTACTTGTTCTGAGGTGGAAAGCACTTGTACCCACAATCTAAACACGAACTTCTGTTGCACGGGGTACGCTTAGAGATCTGCTTACTAAGAGAGCAGTTTTGATCAAAACTCTTAACAACTTGAGCTTAGCCTGAAGAATGCTTTCAAACATCAGTTAGCTATCTGAAAGTCATCTAAGCGTTACTTAGCTGGGTCAATTCATAAAGGATCCGCCTACCCTCTCAGCGTACACCCAAGGACAACAGAGTGGCTGTTTTTATCTACAAGCTACTCTTACCCTTAAGAGCACCTCTCTGTACCCAACTCCACGCAGCTAGCGACGCTCTGCAGATGACAGGATTGGCACTATAGCAGTAAGCACCAAGGACTCAAGTACTTCTGTGACTCTTGCACTTCCCACACGATAGGTGGACAACTGTTTATTTTCACTCCCAGCCACATTTACTAACTTAGATCACAAGCTGCAGTGTAGTCTTCTGCACACTTCCTTCCTCAGCCATACAAGTAATTTCTTTCCCTTTTTGTAGGCCCTCACCTAGATTCCCATCTGTTTGCCTCTGCTCCAGAAAGGCTCTCAATTAAAAATACAGTCAGTTTTACTCTGCAAAACTGGAACAGCACAGAGAACTGTCATGGCTCACTTCAGATTTATTTTTGATGAACCGTCCCACAGCAGAGCTTTAGAACAAAATAACACAATTTTAATTCCACTCAGAAAACTTATCTGGTGCATGTATGTAGTAAGAGAAGCAAGTCACACAGTTACAGACAGTAAAAAGACTATTGTTACCACCCCTGCCCTCCCACAAGTTCTGTTTTTACACTTATAGGCTTTCAACTCTGTTTGCAGATTATTTCACCCCCGGGCAGACAGGTGCTCCAAGTAGGATCAGCTTTGCTGCGAAAAAGATATAGTTATATAGCTCAACTCAAAATTTAGTTATCTACCTACAGATAATGACAAACCTGTACACTACAGTTACAAGTTGAACTTGAAGTAGTTCAAACCATACAAGAAGCATCCCTGAAAATATGCAGGTACCAAGGAATAAAGCACTGCATCTAATTAGTTAGAGTGTTTATTTGCAAAGCCTTTGATATGAACAGCCAAGGTAATCCCCACTATACACTCATCTCATTTCTAGATAGAATGAGATCTACAGGATACACTTTGAGCAAGAGTGAAAAATAAATAATAATGTGATGAATAAAGAAAGTGAAAACGCTTGAATGTAGCAAGTTATTTTATTTTAATTTTTTTTCCTCAAAAGTTTGCAATATTAACAGAGGCAAGTCATCCAAAAGACAAACATTTGATTAAATTTTCAAGTTTCCCATAGAAAAGAAACTATTCCAAAGGGAAATAAATTTGGTTTTGAATGGTTACTATACAAGACAATGTGATTGCTACATTGCCCTTTAACTATAATTTATGAAAAAGAGGAATGTTTTGTGCCTTCTTTTTTACAACAGTAATTCCAATGTATACTTTACTGTAAAAGAACAGTGAAAAATCTTTGTCACATACTCTCTACACATTTCACATTGAGGTAAGATGTAGCTGTTATATGCTGGAAATAGGGAATTACACTAATCAAAACATCTAAATGCAAGAACACACACGACTGGTGCAATTCTCAAGCTGGGCATCTCTGAAATACCCTCTCTCAGAATCACACTGCCTTACTATTTTACCCTAAAGCAGAATAGAAAAAGCTTTTTTTGTTTGTTTCGTTAATCCCTTAAAAAGACAATCCAACTCTTTAAGGTGGAAAAAGGAGTAAAACCACACTGATTTTTTTTTTTTTTTGAAAGAAATCTTGGTTTATTATCCAAGCACAAAACCACTCAGGTTTGGTTTTATTCAACCCTTCACAAACTTCGCTCTCCTTCAATCACTTTTTCACCCGAAACACGCAGAAGGGTATGAGGTATCAGACTTATTAGACAGTGGCGCAGGGAGCGCCCCTCAAATTCTTCCATTTGCTTTGACACAGACAGTAGCGGTGGCAGGGGGGGTGGCGGTGGGGTGTTTAGATGCACATCCCTGTCATCCCCTTTTTATGTAGCGACAAGCGGGAGGAGAACTCGCTGGCCACGACGTTGTCTGCTTGTCCCGCTCCGTGGCTATCCCAGGCACAACCACCGGCGGTCGGTGGGCTGCCCGGCGGGCTACCGCAGCGCCCGGACACCGACCGGGCAACCCACGGGCCGCACCCGGCCTGTCCCCCCTCCTTCCTCGCCTCGCCCCCCCACACCGGCCGGAAAGAGCCATCAGCTTCTCTCCGCCGACCGGACTAGGTGGGGCTCCGGGCTCGGACTTCCCGCTGACAAACGACGGCGGCAGCCGGGGATCCGTCCCCCTTCCCCGCCCGCGGCGGGGGCCGAACCGGGCGTCACCCGCGCCCCTCCCCGCAGCCGGCCGGGCCCCACGTCGCGGCCCCGAGCCCGCGGGGTTACAACTTTCCGCTTCCGCTCCAACTTCTGCTCCGGGAACCGGCGGCGGGAGGCGAAGGGCAGGGCCGGGCGCTCGGCCCTGCTGCCCCCTCAGCGCCCCGCTCCCCCCCACCCCCTCCCTTCCTCCCTCCCCGCGCCTGAGGCCGGACGAGGCGGCGGCTCCCAGTTCCTCCTCCGCCATGTTTCAGGCTCGTGCCCCTTCCCTCACAGCGCGCCGCTCCCCCTCCCGCCGCCGCCGCCGCCCCCCCCACCGGCCCGTCCCCGCCCCGCCGCGCCACCTGTACCAGACACGCCGCTCTCCGCCGCAGCGGCTTGGCCCCGTTCATCCCCGTCCGCAACCTACCGGACAGCGCCTCCGCTCCCCGCCGCCTCGCCGGCCGAGCCCGCTGCGCTGCGCTCCGCCCGCTCCGCGCTCCGCTCCCTCTCGCTGCCTGTGCCGGGGCGCGGCTTGGGGCCGTCGCCGTGACGCCGCACGCCCAGCCTCGCTCTGGCGCGGCGGGGGCGGGGGCGGCGCGGAGGGGAGGGGTGACCTCGCCGCTGCGCTCCCCCCTTCCCGATCCCTCCCCGCGCAGGCGCATAGCGCCGCACGGCCGCCCTTCCCCCCTTTCTCCCTCACACCCAACACCCCCCCCCCCCCCCCCCCTGCCGCCCCCCCCCCACCCAACCCCCCCCCCCCGCCTCCTCCTGCTGTCACCGACCCCCGGCCATTGCCTGTGTCGGTGCGGCGGTGACACCCCCCTCCCCGGGGCACACAGAGGGGAAGGCGGAGGGAAGGGATGGCCCTGACTGGAAACCCTGCCTGGGCCGGCCTGTCGTGCGGCTCTGCGGCCTCACCCCAGCCTGCCGCCACCGCCCGTGGTGGCAGCGGGGGCGGGAGGCCGACCCTGGGCCTGGGGTGCGTGCAGGGCCCTTTCCTACGCTCGCCTGCTTTGGAGTTGAAAGGTTTTAACTCGGGGGTGGCGCCTCAGGAAAATGTGCTGTTTCAGGGGGTGAAAAAGTGTACGAGGGCGGGAGTCCAGAGCCCAGGGAAGCCTTGCGGTCCCAGGCCTCTGATCTGTACCCTATCTCCAGCCCTGTCAGATGTTCCCAGAGATGCCTCCTGCTCTATAGCCACGCATCCATCAGGGTAACGCAAGTCCTGTCTCCCCAGACTCTCATTGGGATAATGTTAGTCTCTCCCCAAGTTCTCACTGGGATAACACATTCCCTCTCTTCCCCAGTTCTCCTTGCAAACTTCCAAGTAGGAGCCATAGGTTCATTATAGGTCAGAGGTGGTCCAAGAGCACGTTATGGTTGCCTTAAGTCAATTTACAACATCAAGAGCTGGAAACATAAGTGCCAGGGCAGTATTTCTTATATTTCCAAAAGGGTTTTGAGATCCATTGTCGAAGTGTGTTTTAGAAATGAACGTATTACTATTTTTATGTGGGTTATTGCATCTCTGTATGTGCACAGTGTATCATCAGCCTTGCTGATACAGAGCAGGATGCCCACTTACAGAATTTCTTAGCCTTTCTTTTATTTCAGGCCTAAATAACATAAGTAACTTTTTTTTTTTTCTGAGTGTCACTAATATTTTCCACTTACAAAAGGTTTAACTGATAAAGGATAAAAATAAGCAAGCATTTATGTTTCTAGAAAACACTTAGTAAGCAAATAGTTAACGTGCTATGTTCAGATAAAACTTCTGCTCAGAGGAAGTCCACAGCGGAGTGTGTAAAACTGACAGGAAGTTGCAGTGAGGCTTCTGGCAAGGAGAGCGGGTGTGGAGGAAACACAGGCTTTCTGTTTGTAGCACAGAGATAGAAAAGGGATAAAAAAAAAAAGAGCGATTACATTTCCCTAAGTTGTGTGATGGAGAGTTTCTTGCTAGAAATGTTTGGAGACCATACAGCTTCCAGTGAATGTGTGAGATACACTAGAGCTCAGAGCAAACAAAGTTAAAGAATAACCGGAAAAATAACTGCCCTTGCTAAGAGAAGCTTCATCTAGATTCAAGGCATCCAGAAAGTGATTTAGAGCATTTAAAAATATTTTTCTTTAGAGTGTTGCTCCTAAATCCCAAACGTCATAAAATCTCTTCCAAAGTCCAGACAAATCTCTTGGTGTTTTACAGCTTAAACCCTTGTGCAGTACTTTGATAATGAATCCCTGTAAATGACGGATAATGCAAGAGTGCTCAAGTTGTGAGAAATCAAGTACATAGAAACGAGTCCTTTCTCAGCAGGGCATTCTATGCAGGGCTAAAATCATTAATGAGAGATGTCACAATAGACAATCTCTCCAATAAAAATCATAGAAGTATCTCACATAATTATTTAGCTGTATAGTGTGTTTACTTACCAGATAGAAAACATCTCTGTTTCTTTAATCTTTTCTGCCAGTAGATTTTATTGTCGGCCCTCAGAAACATTCATTGTACAGAGGAAAGGAACAGAAAGATATATCCTCTGCCCTCACAACATTCTTCAGTGAACTAGATTAATCACAAAACCAAACAGTGCTCCAGGAACAGATGTATGTCATTACTGTAATAATATTTTACAGTGTGCATTTAATTGCCCTGTGTTTTATAGGCAGTGGGGCAACTACTGCTCTTCGCTGTACAACGAGAAAACAGAAAGGGGCCTTTGGGAGTCTGAGTGAATCTCCAGTGAGCAGACCTTGGCGTTTCGGGTTTCATACAGAGAAATTTAAAACTCAGTATTTTAAAAGAAGTGTATATACACATATGGTTTACTTAATATAGACATGCTTGGAGATTGATCACTGTAACTAGAAGAAATAGGCAATAAGGATCCATTCTGAGCAAGAGATGGAGTGTTACCCTTTTCCAACCTTCTCAGCCACATACTTTGAATGTAAATTGGGCCCTTAAGTTTGGATTTTCCTATGAATCATCTAGCTAATCCTCAGAGCAATTCTTAAACCAGCTTTACTCCTATCAGTGTGACTGGTGAATAGAAATTAGTTGTGCTTGTTAAGCATACTCACCCAGTACTCTACACAGCTTGTCCTGCTCAGCTTGCTAAACCTTTCACATGTGCCCGAACTGCTTGCTGATGGTCCCTCAAGCAACTGTGCCTGCGCGGAGGTGTCCCTGGGACAGAGCAACTCCCTGGAGAACTGGGAATATGGAAGAAAGGGGGGAGGTAGGGCTGAAGTTCTGTTGTCTTGAGTAGGAACAACAAAGATGCACCAGCTTTTCTTAGTGGCCCTGCCTGAGCCCGGCATCGATCTGGAGTTTTTAAAAGAAGGAGGTCAAATATCCAACCGCTTGCTCACCAAATGAAAAAACAGAAGAGACCTGCTTATGCCCATAAACCTTAATGACAAACAGACCTTTCCAAAACACTGTACCACTTGTCCTTAGGCTGTAACTTGTGTCTCCCAATTTACCAGTTGCCTGCTTGTACTTCAGAAACCTCTTATTTCAATGACTTAGCTGGAGCTAAGACAGTGAGCTGCCTGATAATGTCATGGCTGTTGTGAGGAACAGCTACAAGGAAACAAGATCCTGTCTGGTGGAAGGAGAGAAGGAAAATACTGACAGATCTTGTTAAAAAGTTCTGTGGAATTAATGAGTGAAGTAGGGGGAGTTGGTAGATTATTTGAGGGAAACAAAGGAATATTTTTTTTAAATGATGCTTTAATAAGAGCGTGACAGGGCGGCCTTTGGTCACCTCCATGTAATTTTTCTAACTTTGTCTGCATTGTTTTCACTGGTGCTGCATGGGTGTTGGAGCAAAGAATGCAGCTCTATGTGTATTGCAGTTTCATTACTGCTGAAATACAGCCATCTCTGGGACAGAATGCAGAGCTGGCTTGTGCCAGCAAACTCTGAAGTTTAATGGGCATGTGGTGCCAGGGAATGTCGTTCTGGCTGCATGCCAGCTAGCTGTGAACTTTTCTAGAAATTTGTCCTGAAGGGAAAAGAAATGTCATTTGGTTAATCTAGGAGGATTCTTTGCTTTCAGAGAGGAGGCAAAGTTCTCGTCTTTTTTGGTGAATGGGCTGAAAGGGGTTGATTCTTAGCTCAGGAATTCAGTTGTTCCAGCAAGAGAGTGTTTACTAGATCAGAATGTGCTTTGGATTGTAAGAGCAATAAGGAGACAATATCTCCAACACTAAAGAAAAATGTCTGCTACAGATGCATGAGATATCTTTATCATTCTTTATCCTTCAACATGATTTTCGTTTGGTGTTTCTCCATACTCAGAGGATTTGGTCACGTAGAATGGGAATACCTGCCTGCCCGCATAGCCCCTTGAGATGTTTCAGAGACGTGTCTTCCCCTGAAAACTCAATGCAATTTCTTTGTTTCTTCGTATCTGTTGATACAGCTTCAGCCTGAGATTTTTACAGTGATAATTATCAGTTCTACCAGTTTGTCATCTTCACTTCTGACATAGCTTCCATTATGCAGTTCTGCATCTTAACTCTGCTCTTCATTGCATCTTCTTGATGTATTGCTATTTACTAATCAAAGTTGTTTAAACAGTGTTAAATCACAAGTTTGACTAAAACTTAACTCCAAGATTTTTTTTTTATCCCAAGTCTTTTTCACTTTCCATATGTTTACTTTATTGTTGAGGAAAGTCCTTAGTCACTTCTCCGCTCTTCTTCCTCCTCCAAACTATCTTGAATTAATGCTTTTTCCTATCTCTTAGGGATATTCCATGACTCTTCCAGTTTATCGGCCAGTATCTCTTACTGGGCTAACCCTTTTCCCTGCTGTTGGTCCAAATCCTACCATTTGTTCATATAATATAGCACTCCCTTTATCTTGTGATTTGCCTGCTTCCCCACCCTGTGATAACTGCTATGAGGAGCAAAATTTGTCTTTGTTTTCCTAAGCTGGGGAAGAACAGGCAATGGACACTACTGCAATCTCAATTGTAAATGTCAGCATTTGTTTACATGGCTCTCATTTTTTAATCTATTTTCTCTTGTCTTTGAGAGACTACTTTTTCTATCACTGCAGTTACTTCAGATAAAGCAAGGAATAGGTATTTCACAACATGGCTGTTGTGAAAGCACAGTATTCTGAATTGCAGAGAGGTTCCAGAAAATGCCCTGACCTCTGGAATTTAAACTCTTAAGGATTAATTTGGTAAAAGGAAAAGCTTACTTTGTTTTATCTTGTGTTGAAAAAAATCTTTCAATTTGCACTGGGCAACCAGCTGATCAGATAATGAACAAGATTGTAACAGCAACATAAGTGTTTTAAAAGAGTAAATGAAGAATAATGTATCCAATTGGAGCTAGAGAGGGAATGTAATTACCTGGAGCAGAATCTGTCCAGGATATGGCTGAACACTTCTCTCTCCCCCTAAAAAAGTCACACTTATTGTAACAATTTCAAATCCTCAGAAGTTTTACTTCCTTCTTTTTCCAGGAGAATGCTTTTAGCAGCACATGATGCAGAAGGAAGGTTACTACCTTCTGAATCACCAGCTTTTGTGATACCTAGATAGTTCTTCAAAGTCTTCCATAAAAGGACTGGGTGCAACAGAACGTAACTGGTGGTGACTGATACATTCATGATATAGATGGCAGTATAAAGTTCTAAACTAACACTTTTCCCCATTTATAATTCTTCACTCTTCCTGACTATGTCCTTCTTTACCCTGTTACCAGATATTCTAAATAATGTATTGAGCATGCCTGAGCAAAGACAGCACTGGGACCTTGGTGGCAGTCCCAGTCAAGTATATGGGAAGTATTCCAGAACGTGAAAGTACAGAATTTTGACTTGGGAAGAGTGTTTGCAATTATAACTGAATGCCAGTACCAACATTTTAGCTATCCTACCTTTCTTTTGTTCTTTGATTTTTTTCTTTTCCATTGTTACTCTATTTTAGAATACTCATCTATTCTAAATTCAGATTTAGACTTTACTAGAGACAGAGGAAAAGTTACTGTTGATTTTAGTGATCTTTATACCAGGACTTAAATTCAACCCTTGAGAGATATACAACATTTAGCAATACTTGCATTTAAGATATATATTCACTTCTGGTTTACGTCAATATTAAGACAGGAGCAAGTATATTTAATGATGACAGTTCTAAAAATACTGTGGGTTTTGTCTTGCTTCTCCCAGCAGCAGAATTATATCCCAATTAACATAGCAATTTACACTGAAATATACATATGATTTTTCTTTGCTTCCTTTCATTTCTGTCCATTTCAGAATCAAGCCTTAATTAACACAGTGGGCCAAAAGCATTCACAGGGATCTCTTGAAATCATTAGTTACATTAGCAGTTCATTAGTTTTGGTACTCAGTTTGGTTAGAAGAACAAAATGTACAGCACAGAAAGGAGAATTAATTTCGTAACTTCATTAGATCATTTTCTTCTTAGCTTTCTTTGTAGATGTGGCCTTGTTCTGCCATATCTTTCCTCTGGCCATGGAAGCTGGTGCTGAAACTGCAATCAGGAAAGAGGTCTTAATGAGGATTGTTAGAGTCTACACCCAGGAATACACACATTCCTTGCCTTTTAAAGCTAGCCAAAAAGCAGGGTACTTTTCCTTTTCTCCCTTAATCTTTTTTTTTTTTTTTTTTTTTTTTTCAAAAAAGAATGCATTGTGGGGTTTTTAGCTGATAAAAATTTATTTTACTTCTTTCTTAACAAGTCCATAAATGGCTAGCTCTCCCTGCCCTCTCCCAACCGCCAGTTCATTAAAGTGTTTACCACTAATCCAACTGTGTATTTTGATTGGAAGCTAATACTTTAGTGAAACTTTGTATCTCCCCAAATAACCAGTGTAAAACTAGGAAAATGTGACAAGAGTGTGTATATTCAAACCACCTCCAAACAAGTTGCTCCATTTGCCAAAAGCCACGGCTCACCGTCTGATCTGGAAAGGTTCTGACGTTTTTTCGTGTCATATGGATGCCACGATAATCAATGGTTTGGGAGCTGTGCAGAGATGTGTTGATGCCTCCCTCCTGCTCTGCCTCCCCTCGCTTCCTCTCACCACGCACTTTGCAGCTTGATTGCTTCATTTTAGCCTGTCTTTCAGGGTGTTTTTTCAGTTCGTAGGCCTACAACTTATTGGCCCCCTTCTGTTATCACTTTTGGAAGGACTCAGGGGTCTTGTTCCTTAACTGGCCTGAGGTTCTGAGTAGATTATTTATGTAATAGATTTGTTTTATTAATCCTTTCATTCTACGACTGCTATACTATGCAACTCTGCAGAGCTTCAAATTGAAGATTTCATAATGTCCTATTCCCGTGAGATGTCTCTATTGTTATATTCCATTTTTATCAATAAAAACACGCATTTGGAATGAAGATGCTGTCCTCTCCAAACCTTTCTTACAAATTCAGAATTGCTCCAAGGTCCCAAGCCTTTTAACTACCTCTACGCTACACAGAATCTTCTATTACAACCTCGAGCAGCATAAAATTTATTCTAATTTGAGCTCTAGTCGGTATTTTAACATTCAGAGGAGGTTGGGTGAAGAGGAGCCCTGTGAATCACTACAGGGATGGAGTGGAAGCTGTAGCCCTGGTGTTGCGTTTCCTCCCGTGAAGGTGATATTCCTGTTGCCCTGGTGCTGTGTTTCACATGCTAAGGTGATACTCCACGGGCTGTGCTGGTTCTGCAGTTTGTGTGCACTGTGTGGCATTTCCAAATTCAGTTCATGTGAAAGAAAACACAGAGCCATGATTTTAATGATGTGCTGTAAAATAGAACTTATATTTTTTAATTTAAATGGTATTGCCACTTGAATGGTTAGTTTTACGCCGTGCTTTTCCTAACTCTTGTTTTGTGCATTCCTCCTTTTCCTTCCATTCTTGCTTTTCCTTAAAAAAAGAAGAAGAAATTATGGGAGTTTCAGACTCCAGTGAGGACACAATGAATTGCAGTAATGGATTTCTCTAACTCACATAGTTTGGTCTAAGCTTTATTATATATAATTTCATTATTTTAAAATACAGCAACTTTTCTTCTCCCCCTCTCTTCTTCTCTTTATCTTTTATCTTGTCTCTTTTTTTTACTTTAACACAGCAGTTTAAAGATTACAAGTTAGTTCTGGGGTGGGGTTGTGTGATATGATCAAGATAGTCTTTACGTTTCCTTTCATCCATTACACTACTGAAATTTATGCTCAGAGGTCAGCGCTTACTTTATTTCTTTATTCTCCTTCAATGATATTAAAAGAGAGGACTGTAGCTTTTTTCCCTGAAAACACTCTTAGATTAGTACCATGTTATTTAACAATTTTGGTACATAACATTGGACAGAGAGAGAAAGAGCAGTGCCTCGGAGATAATAATCATTTTATAGCCAGTTCTTGTGAACAGCTTTTTATTGTTTAAGTGAATATTTTTTGTACTGAATGTCTTTGGACATTCAGTAATGGAGGAAAAGCCCTCAGGAGGGAATCCTTCCTTTTATAGAAAAAGTTCTGAAGTGCTTCAGGCTTTCCCAGGTTGGTCCACGTCCCGCTCTTCCTATAGCTACCCTGTTCCAGGCATAACATTGTATATTAATTCCCAGGAACATTCTGTGCGTGGTTTAGGCTGTTCACGAATGCTGCATGTGTGGGGATTGCAGGACATGGGCACATCAGCTCCAGAAAGAGTGAACAGAGCTGCCCCTACTATTCAATGTACAGGGAACACCGAGTGTCATCAGGTCACTGGGCCAGTAAGTCCCAGCATTCCATACTCAGGATTCCTGCTCCTCCAGATGGGGTGTAGTTAGATGGCTCTCAGATGGTAAGGGAGGACAGTGTCATGACTCCTTGCCACATACATACATTCGTAACATCTATGTTGAAAAGCTGTGCGTGCACCAGTCCAATTTACACTCCGGAGATACATGTTTTAAATGCTCTGTAATAAGTTACCTATTCACAACAGAATCATGAGCAATTCTGCCATACAGATGCCTGTCAGTTTGTTACTGTATTTCCTAGTACAAGGCAGCTTGGCCTGTAATTAGGAATCCTAAACACCACTAATAAATCTCAACTCTATTTTCTTTCAGAGTGTATCACTGCTGAAAAGCTTGCCAGCTGAACCCATATGCAAAGAATCATTTCCCTAAAGGACAGTTAAAAACATCATATACCCTGTGTCCTATGGTTTGGTACCAGTTACCAGTATTACATAAAATAATGTAATTACATGGAAATATTTACCATTTGTTTGTAAGATGGACAGATCAACTTGAATTTCACCCTCCTCTATATGCAATCACATAACATATAAACAAATTACAAAATTCATCAAAGAATATTGTTAAATACACATCCAAAGTGAATTCCAAAGTGAAATTGAACTTACCCACACACTTCATAAACACATACATGGAGGCAAATAAAAAAACAAGCGATTTTTGAGACATCAGTTTCCTAATAATTTTTCCACCTTTCCCATAGATTCTGAGTGACAACAGTAATAATATTTGGGAAAATACTCCATACCTATATGCATGTAAACATACAGTTAGGATTGGAACATACAAATAGGAATCCTATTTTTGAATTTCCACACTTCTTTGCAATGAATTGTTTGACCTTCATAATATATTAACATACAGATTTTTTTTTTTTTTCTTAATTTAATATACCGATGAAATTGGGACAGAGAACACAGATGACTGCCTCTGAGCCCTCAGGCTTCCTGATTATCTCAGGATAACTGTGCCTTCCTGGAGTTGCTCAACTGCTGCATTAACAGTCTTTACTGTGAAGAAAGTAGCATTAGATAAGCATCATTCAGAAGGATATCTCTAATTGTTTGAGCCTACAGAAATAATTTGCCCCAAGCATCAGCAGTAGATAGGTGCGGTTTTCAGATCATCAAGAAATATCTTTGACTAGCAGCAACTCAGTGCTGCGTCATCCTCTTGTTTTAATTGACACTGAATGTATCACTTACTCATTCTAACGTACTTACAAATCTTGATTAACTCACAATAGTTAAATGTCAATATATTCATAGTGGTTGTGGTTTTATAGGCTAGGGGTTACCTGCCATTTTGTGTTTGAATCCCTCATCAGAGACAGTAAAGGGCATTTATTTATGCCTAGGTGTTGGCTAATGCCAGCAACAGCTGCCAGCAGCTGAGCGCAGCACTGGGAAGATGCAGCACCCAACAGATGCATCTCAGGAGGTATCTTCACTCCCTAATTAAGCAGCTTTTCAAAGCAAGCCGCCATCCTTGTGCTTGCAGTCGTGACAAAGAGCAGATCTAGGGAGTGAGGAGCTTCTAAGCCTCGCAAGGCCACCACAGCTAACTACACTGCATCAGGAGACCTTGCAGTTGCCCTCTCTGTGTGTTGTTGACAAGAAGTGCTCTGAAGATGACCCTCTTTGCCTCTCAGCTTCATATTTTCAGTGTGTGTTTGCTCTTTTTTACACGTTCAACATTTTGTCCTCCTGCATATGTCACCCAACAATTCTTATACATGTCCTGCAGTTTTCCCCTTGCTCAAGTGCAGTGTCTGTGCACCCAGCATCACTACGTTTGAACTCAGAGGTCATTTAATTGTCAACACTGAAAATGTGTATACATACCCTACTCAAAGGAGAAGTGTCGGGGTGCTTGGAATCTCTAACTGGAAGGTCTGTCCCACATAAGTGAAGCCACTATTCCAGTAAATTACATCTATTTCTCCTGTGCAAAACTAAGGACAGATTGGTTTCCTGGGACCTTACTGTATTTCCAAATTAATTGCATCCAAATGAAATAGAAGGCGCCGATACTATACTGGCAATATCAGATGCTCCTGTGTCTTTTACTGAAAGACAAGTTCTGTTTTATTTTCTCATGAATAACAAGTGGCTTGATGGAAGTTCCTGGATGTCGGGATCTATATGAATACAGTAAAAATCAAAGTCATTCTATGAGGGAAAGAAAAGAAAATATAATTTGATTGTTTGTTACTTTTTTTTTCTGTTAGTTTTATCTGTCCTCAGAAATACTTTCTTGCTAACAATTTGGATTTTCATAGAATATTCTACAGCACTGACTTTCCATCAGAATCCACGTGTAGGCTATGTTTTATAAACTGCTTTTATTTAGATTGTCTCTCTGTTGTCTCCAGGCGATTTAATTTGAACTAATGTAGTTCCTTTTTTTTTTATTTCTCAAGTTTTTTTATTCATATGTGACTCAAAATATCATACCCTACGTCAAAGTATCCATTTATTCCTTGTGCATATATGTATAAAAGCACATACATATACACTAATGTATGCCATTTATTTTTGCAGCACGCGTTATTTTAACAACATCATGCCTATGCTTACACATACTTGTAGCATATATAATTAGTATATAGGCCTATGTAATAATAATAATAATTACAACTGTGTATAAATGTATGTGATGAGAAAGATTGTAAGAGGTTGTAACAACATGCTAGCTATTACTAGTGCTACTTATTTGCAGAGAGAAAATTGACCAAAATAGCTGTAGTGGATTATGTGTGCCTGAAAAAGTAGCCGTTCTGGCATTGGCGTTGTAATTAAAATACACACCTTACTTTAATCCAGAGAAGCGTTACGAGGCACAGAAACCCCATTATTATTGCCAATAGATTCCCCACAAGTTGAGAGCTGCGTGTTGTGAACATTTATCTGTAGGCAGAAGCTAATGTACTGTTACAAAGACAATGCATTGCCACAGAAAGGCGTTAACGCTTCTGCTCTAACGTTGTGGTTTGTGAACATTGATGGCTTCTGAAGCTTCTCCTCTTTCCAGAGCGAGCACTCACAAATCTGCTGTAGGAAAAGATAAATAGCTAGACTTCAATCCCAGCCCGCTTCCAGTCCTCTGAACGGCTCATTCAGAAGCACTCAGCTTTACAGACATTTTATCCTGAGGCTTTTATCACTGAAAGGAAGCGAGGACACGACTTCCCTGTTCCCACTCCCGGCTCCCCAGGTTGTGCATAGATCCGCTACCACAATAGGCTGTAGTTGTCTTTCAGCAGCAAACACAAACCAGGCCATAGCCACAACAAACAGAGAAAAAGGAATAATAATAATAACCTCAGCTATTGTCAAGCTGAGATAGATCCATGAAGTGCCACTGGTATTTTGGTTGCAAGATGATGAGATGTGAACTTCTTAAAATGACACAAAGCGATCCATTGTAATTATACCGATTAAAATGAGAAGGGTGTCACACCAGGCACTTTTGCATCATGGATATTGTCTGTGAGGTTTTCAGGTCTGAAAATCACTTGTTCAGTCTTTAAAAAAATGTTTTTATCAGTGCAAAGTTTAGCAGTTTAACAATACCTGCATTCTATCCAACATGTAGTCCTCCATTTAAACAAATTGAGGGTTTGATCTCATATTTACGACCAAGCTAAAACTTTCAGAGCTCTGAGTGCACAAGGAATGCATAATGAGATTTTAAGAGACTCATATCTTCAGCTCACAGCTGCCTTGAATATCCCTAAACAACATCTATTCCTAAGGCTTCCTCCCAGCTCAGAGGGAGAGGAAAAGATATTAATTAAGGGTGCTACGCCAGTTCATACCAGCCAGAGATCCAACCTAATAGTTATAGTCCACAATAGAAAGAAGAGTCTTGATGGAGATCTCCAGGATACATATGCTAATTATCCAGAAGATAATTACTGGGTGCAGTGGTAGGAGATGATGAGTACTCCTTACTCACACTGGCACCTGTAGGCCAAGTGTAAAATGGTGCTGGCTTCTTCATTCTGGCAGATAAAGTAGTAACAGGAGAATAAAAGATACTCATCAATGCTAAGGAAAAGGTCCTCTATGAAAACTGCATATATATTAACCAGCAGCTCTTTTGAACAGGGCAGGAATTTTTAGATTTATATTAATATGCCAAACGGGGTGCAAGAAACTGGCTGCTGGATTTCAAGTAATGAAAACTTTTTATCACTTTCTCCTAACCTGTCACAGTAGATTAGAAGACCCCTGTCTTCTGGGTTTCCCCAGTCCACGTGTTCTGTATTGTCCCCATGGGGTTTTTTCCCTACGATCTGTTTGAGATGTCAGTCTGCTAAAAGGATTCCTCTGGACCAGAACACAACTTGGCAATGTGGCCCATCGTGGCCATCTTTTGCCCAAGTGCCACAGAAGCTTTTCTGAATGCCCTCAGTACAAATATAGCATGGGACACTACAACAAAAAGAGTGGGATTGTGAGCTTAAATTGAAGGTTACTCCGCCATTGAAGACAACATTTCTGAAAGCATTTAAGTGCACAAGCACATAAGAAATGCCCTACGAGGTCAGACCAATGATCTGCCTGGTCCTGTGTTCTGCCTTTGACACAGATGGGAGACATTGTACAGGGAGAAGAGCGAGTGAGTCCTGACACCTTCTGTGGCCCATTCCTTGAATATACCCCCAGCACCCAGAACTGTTGTACTGGGGCTGTTGGAGGGTACCAGGTCCTTTTGATACTCATTTATGGACCTGTTGTCTGTGCATTTGTTAGAAGTTGTTCAACTGTTGTGCAGCTGAAATCTAGCTACATATCTGAAAATATTTGGAAGCTTAGGTTTACCTAAGCTTTCAAATAAACCTAATAGCATTAGGTTTGCCCCTAATACTATTCACTAAATAGTCACAGTTTTTTCAGCATGAAGACAAGCCTTAGGAAAAGACAAATAAATCAATTTCTTTCTCTTGCTTCTTGGACTATATCTTTTCCCTTTAAGTTCCTTGCTTCCATCTCTTATTTGTAGCATTTCATTGTATTACTGTTGCTGTTTGAGTCCTGCAAGATTCCCAGTCTACCTCATTGTACACATTTCCTTATGTCCAATTCCTGAATGTTTTTTGCATATTAGATTTTCAGTATTTATTTTTTTTTGTTCTTTTCTGGTTCTTGTACTCTTGTTTCCTTTTATACTGCACATCTATCTTGTAAAGCAAACAACTTAGTGTCATCTACCTCAGTGCATTATACTCCATTTATTTCACAAAGATTTTTCAAAGTAGTTCTCAGAAAAAAGTTTTATCACCCTTTGTGTATAAACTGGATGTCATATGTGGCTTCTCGTGTGGTTTTCTCAGCTGAAAGGTGTAAGAAAGCATTCAAAAATGCTGGTGGCTTCTAATACATGAGAGAGTTGAGATAGATAGATTTGTACCAGCTTGCATTTCTGTTACAGTTGTCAGCAGGAACATCATGTAACATACAAAGTTATGGGGCAGGACAAGGCCAAAATTCAGAGGCAATTTATTGGTCCCCATCTGTGACTTTTGGACCTTTAAGCATTAGTAATTCTCAGTGGCCAAGTGAGGAAGCACCAAATCAGGCTCAAGACCAATCTGATGCCTGAAGCAGACCTAATTTAGTGGCACACTGTCCACCCTTCACTTGTAGACAAATTGTGCACACTGCAAGATCAGGCTGGTGAAACTCTCGTCCCTGCTGTCCTGCTGGAGGTCATACCAGGACCTCTCTTGGGAGGATCAGGGCAATGTGCAGGCTGTGTGTGCACAGACATTGCTGTGATGGCCACAAAGCTCCACCTGTTTGTCTTCCTCAGTGCCTGAGAAAGTGCAAGGCATGGTGGGGGTGGTTCCCAGGCTGGGCACCCAAAGCCAGGCATGGGGGCACAAAGCAGCTGGGGTAGCTCAACCAGAGCAGAGCCAGCAGCTACACAGTGCACTGTGCTACAGCATTTCCTAATGCCTGGCCTTATGCTCACTCCTGCCCTGCTGCTGAGATATCGTCAGCAATTTCAAAGCTGCATGAATGCTGGCTGTTAGTGACCGTGAGGGGTGGGAGGGACAAGCTCTAACAGTCCTTCATCATGAGTGTCCATGTAAATCAGAACCTTAATTTATTAAATGAATTGCAGAAAACATATCTCCTTTTCTACTATGTATATTTAAAGACAGTTCTGCCAATAAATTAAAAATCCCCTCCAAAATACTTCTCATTCCCCAGGGATCATACAGCACCTCCCATGTCTGTCTTAGTGTCATTCTCCCAGTCTGTTTTGCACTACTGTTGAACAGAGTTCATACCTAGCAGCAGTTCTTCCAGAGTGCTTCCTGTGGACTATAGATCCTTCTAGGCCTGGTGTCTATGCTGCTGTTTGTCTTGAGCTTAGTCCTCTAGGGTTCTAAGCAGATTTGTCATCAAGAAGTAGGTGGAGTATAAGGTGATATCAGTACAACTGCAGAAAATTAAAAAAAAAAAAAAATACCTGCATTTTAAGAGAAATTAAGCTCTTAATTATTCAGCATTCATCACCTGCTTGGGACAATATAACTTTGTGATTCATTAAAAGCTTCATTTTATTTTGATCTTTTTTCCCCAACTTTGTATTTTTATATCAACCTTCCCTACACACCTTTTAACATTACAGTCTGTAAGCAGCTTTGCCCTTACATGGCAGGAAGACAGAGTTATAGGGAAGGTCACAATCCTTTTATAAGATAGATATTATTAAAAGGTAAGGTACACTTTGGGCACTGTTCTTCCCTATCTTTGCTAATGGGGGAAATATGCAAATTGTCTTAACTATTCAATATCTCCTCGAGGGCAGAGGGACGTTAGACCCGAGGCCTTGTTTCCTTCCCAGTGAAGGAGCAGACTCACTGCTTCATGCAGTAAAAGAAATACATTTGTCTCTACTCCCTGTACAAGACCTTCCTTTAATTTTTTACCAGGGTATCACGGGAAGGTCAGATGAAATCTGGCCCTAAAGCATTTAATCTGACTCAGTTTTTTGTACAGCTTCTTTCATGTAAACAGTACAGTAAAGCACTTTGCAGAACAAAGGAGTATTTGAGAAGCCTGCTAAAGATGCTGGGTTCATTAGATTCCATAAGGCCAAATTCTGTCCTTTAGGACACACCTTTCATTAGGAGTTAGATCATGCATCCGGGGAATGGAAATTATCCTTTAATGCAGTCATATCAAAGAGATTCCACTTGACAGTTTTCTCATTTCTTTCCACAATTAGAAATGCTAGCAAAAGCCCTAGAACAATAGTTAGTTTTTCCTTTGATTTATTCCATATCTCGGGCTTGTTGCTTAATTTTTCTAAAATTCTGTATGACCATGGGAGAGACCTGTTTCTGTTGGCAAATGGCTAACGTTCCTCTCCTGCCTTTGCTTTCCCCCAGTAACCAGTTTTTTTCAGTTTCAAGTTATTTCTCGGCCTCTGCAAAATGAGAGGGAAGGTGCTGCTGCAGGAAGGGACATGCTTATTGGTGTTCATGGCCCAGGGTCTGTCTCTTTGAGTCAGCTGGGCCTTCCTCACAAAGATGGGGATAGAAAGTGGAAAGGCATTGTTGCATTATGCAGGTGATATGGGAGGTTGGGGTTACAGATGGTATCAGCAGGAGAAAAGGAGATGAGGCAAATCTGCAGATAAAGAGTCAGTAAATGTGCTAACAGCACCAGGCAGCAACACACCATCTAACATCCCTAAAACAGCAATTCTGCTTGTTGGAAGACTCAGAAGAGTGGACTGCAGAAAGTGCCTAGACTCACTCATGTCTTCCATGAACAACATGTTCCACTGCCAGCATTGAAGACAGAATACTGGATGAGATGGATCATTGGTTTGACTTAGTGTGACGTTTTTGCTGCTCTTAATTAGGGTCTGATACTTAAAATTATTGTTGTTTTTCAGTGAAAATTTCTTAACACTCGGATTGTAATAGCAATGAATCAAGTTTAAGCAGAAGCTGTGTTTGTCTTAGTTTTTATTGCCATAGGATGATTTTCTATCTTATAGGTGTTCTTCTTTACTCTCCCCTTGCAACATGTCATATAACTTGGTGTCTTAATCTGTATTTCTGAGGGGATGCATCAGAAAGGCACTGCCAGAAGGGAGAGAGGAAGGGAGAGTGAGAGAGAGATGGAAACAGATAATGTACAGATGTGGGCTCATTCTTTTAAAACCCAAAATTTCTGTTCCAATTAAAAAAAAATACCTAGGTTTTATTCCAGGTAGAAGGGTGGTCAAGAATGACATAGTGATTTTTTTCAGACTCATATTCAGTTATCAATCTGGCTTACCTCACTTAATCCCTTTGGAAATTGTATCTGACCTAATTTTTTCAGCAGTGACTCTTATGGCAAGAACAAATAATAGAGGTGACCCTGTGTGCATTCCTGCCATATCTCTTTCTCTGTAATGTGGATTATTCTAGTTTCAGTCCACATTCATCTGTGAAAAGACAAAGTCAAAGATCAGTTCAAACCAGCCGATACATTCCTGCAAATTCGTATTTGGCAGGACTGTAAGTGGGTAAATATTGCCAACATGTATTGATTGCTTTTTCTGCTTCAGCCAACAGACCCAAAGTTTTCTGCCAAATACTCGCTTTTTTTTGTAAATGGTACCTCGCATTGCCTGATGTTGCCTGAGCTGTATCAATTCACTGCAAACCTCACCTGCTCTGTAGGGGATTCTGCTCTTTTCAACAACAGATTTTGCGATTCCCCCTTTAATCCAAATTTAGCAGAGAAACAGACTGCTAATAGTGAGACTTCCAATGATGGCCATTTGCCGTGTTTTAGAGAGTTGTCTGTCTCTTAAACTCCTGTGGCACTGCAAGGTGTAAACCTTATAAATCACTTTTATATCTCTTGGGCCATTATTATTTCTCTGTGTGTGCGTGTGCGTACTTGTGTGTGAGTGTTTGTGTAACCCAATAACTGGTCTACTCTGTTAATGTGTCTTCTGTGTGGCTCCTGCTGCAGACAGCAGCTGAGCTGCCCTCACTGCCCATGGTGGCTGATGGAGAATGCTCAGAATTCAACAAGTGTCCGCTGGCTCAGCTGCTTTTTTATCCTCTACAAAAGCAGGCTTGCAGTGCAGAGGAAAGCGTGCTCTGCTCCAAACAGCAATATTCTGGGTTGCTGGTGGTCGTGAGGGAAAGGCTGTTTTGGATTCAATGACAGATGGAGAAAAAATAGTTTCCCCAAAGAAGTGCTTTCCCTTTGCCAGAGACAGACCTGGTTTATGAAAAGAACTACGGAGCTGGATGCTGTTATGTTATGTATAGAAGCTGAGAAAAGGAAATGTTTTATTGAGTGATATTGTTCCTACAAGGATTATAAAAGAATTATTCCTTCTAACATGATGAAGTCTTAATAGGTCCAATATCAATGTCCTTGGGCACTACAGAAATATGGCAAAGAGATATATTCTGCTTTAAGGACATTGGCTTTTTAAGAAGGACATTTGAAGAAGATATGGAAATCCATTATTGCTGTTTTTGACATGACATTGGTGGTTATAGTGAAGACCTGTATGAATAAACAGAATCAATAATGCCAGACGAATGCTTCCCTTTAACAGCAACCGCTGCATGAAGTAGTTAATTTAAGAATCCTTTTCCAGACTGGATGCTATACAGTGGCTTATAAATGCTTTCACTGTTGGTTCTTTTTCTGCCATGGTCATTAATCAGCTCAAACTTTCATTTAGCTTACTGTTATGAACAAAATCGTGCCTCTTGTATTATATAGCTGCAGCATGATGGACCTTTCCTCCTCTCACCTAACTCTTCCTCAGTGCATCTGTGTAGTGGCAGCAAAGGAAATGAGCTTAATAGCTCCTGGCCCCGCAAGCATTACCTCCATTAGCTGTTGGTACTGAGAATAACCCACCTGGAAGAGCAGCTAGAAAAGGCTTGAGCACCATGCCTTCACCTCACAGTTTTTCTGTTCCTCATTCCCCCAAATGGGCTTGAAGTAGGAGTGATTTAACTCCATAATGAGATTCCTAGTGATTGGATCAGTTCCTCAAATAGAAGAAATATCTTCAGTTTCAAAATATTTGTGGTGCTAAAAGCCTGTTTTTTAAAATTTTATTTTATTGATTTTTTTATTTTTAAAAGAAGGGAAACTGAGGCAGAAAGGAAGAGTAGCATGAAGGACAGAACTCCAAGGCTTTCACAGAGTGGTCTTCCTCTCTTTTTATGCAGGGGGATATAGAGGTCATCACGTGGGGTCCTTGTGACAGGATGGGTGGTGCAAGCTGCTGATTAACTATTTCACATGAGCTTACAGCTCTGCAGTTAGAGGGCTAATGAGTAAGAAATCAGTACCTGCTCTTAGATCTCAATTATGCTATCTTTGTCTTTGGTCTTCTGCGAAGCAAGAAAATTGAAGTAGAAATTAAATTTATTAGCAGGACAAAACACATTATGAATGTGGTAAATGCTGATATCTTATTGTAAATGAGGTATTTGCTAAATAGAAATGCTTTTAAAACAGTATAATCCTTCACTGTCCCTCCAGGACAAACAACTGGAGAGCAGTGATTGCAGAAATCATTTAGGTCATGCAAATCAAGCTCCAGCAGCAGTGTTTCATGCAGTGAGAAGACTACACTGCCCTATTAAGAAGACTTGTAATGATAAATCATGATTAAAATGACTTAGAAGAAATTACCAAGTGGGGGTCAAGAAGGGCTAAGAAGGGCAGGCTGATCATGGAAATGTGTTTTTAAATGGACTAATTCCAAGGGAGTATGTTTATCATAGTCACACATAAATGTCTGAACAATAATCATACCCAAATTACGTGAAAATTATAGCCCTTACAGGGTCTGAGGGTAGTTCAGTAGCTTTTTATATACAGAGCTGATTTACATCAAGTGACATAGGGGTCTAAAATTCTCACATAATGTTTTCACAAAAGATGACAATCAGCTTTCTTCTGGACTTAAATTTAAATGTCACTTGGAGAAATATCAAGTTACCCAATATTGTACAGTGTAAGCAGAATGTAACAAAAGGTACTGCAGCTAATGCTGCTGCAGTAAGCTTTATTGTACAGGGGAGCCAGCTCTGTCATTTGCAGATCCAGGAGATGAATTTCCTTTACAGTGGCGCTGGCCTGCCAGTCCAGCTAAATGAAGTGTAATTGCTTTCTTTAATGGAACTAAGCAGTCTGGGATATTTTTTATGTGTGGCAATTCCTGGAGAAAACGTATCAAATGCTCTGTTTGGTTACAACAGACTGTGCATGGGCCCTGCACAACTTGGAGAGCATTGACTCCTTGGTGTTACTGCACAGCAGAGCTGAGAAGTACCTCTTTATAAGCTAATGGTTATAAACCAGATTGAACAGCAAGCTGTCTCTTGGCAAACACCACTGAGCATATTCCTCCTCCCCCGTCCTCCCCGGCCACCCCTTGCTTCAATTCTCAGAATTATTTCTATTTCCATCTCTCGGAGGTTTTGGTGCCACGGGCCTAAGGGCGGTTCTGGCACATGCAACTTCCCAAAGTCAGTGACACCAGCCTGAAATGATGTGCTCCTCCGACTGCTGACGCTCGGCTTTGGACTTGCCAGCTCCAAATTAGGTTCTGAGGAATGTGTATTTTTGATGAGCCCAAGGGGGGAGAAGCGGCTGGCTCTGGGGCTACATCAGCCACTTCCCAGCTTTCCTTGCCAAACCCATGTGGATGGTAGGGACGAAGAAAGGTTCAGGAGGACAATAGTGATGGCTAGTATGAAAAGGAAGGGGCAACCAGGGCTGTCCTTGGTCTGGCAAAGGTGTTGTAGCAGGGAAAGTGAGAAGCAAATTAGATCTCTACCCAACAGTACGACGAAGAGCACAGGAGCTACTTATGTACAAGGTGTTACTGTGATAACCCATGAAGCAGCAGTATGCTGAAAACAACAGAAGAGTAAAGCCAAAACCAGAGGAGAAAAAAAAGAAAAGATAAAAAACATGAAAGAAAGGGAAAAGAAGTACAACAGAAGCAAGAGCGAATGAAAAGGTTAAAATACAATTTGAAAGGATGAGGAGAAAAAATGAGTAGGTAGTGACGGGGCACCAAGATAGATGTATGATCAGAAATGGAGTGTCTAATAGCCTGAAAAATGGCAGCAAGCAAGATATCAGGATGTGGTGCTTACACACCAAAAACCCAGGCACGTTTTGGGTGGGGTTTTTTATTCTGACTATAATCATCTCAAAGTTAGATGTTCAGCCTGAGGAGGACTCCTAGGCTCTGTCTGTAGTTACCAGAGAGAGAAAAGTACCGGGGAAGGCTCAGTCATTCTGCAGTCAGCATGGATGCAGTGGCTAAACAGATGTTTCCTTTGCTGTCAGTGATGGCTTTTGATGGCTTTAATTAATTGCAGCTCTTTTTGTCTCCTTGCCTTCCCACTTCTCTGCAGCTTGTCATATGACAAGCACTAGTGAAGCTGTTGTTGGGGGGTGTGTGTGCAGTGAACCGTGTTGGTAAATCCAGGAAAATTCTTGTTAGTCCACGTTGGTCATTTGATCTGTTGGTCACTGTGCAGCCACATAGAGTTTTGCCGACCTGGTGAAGGAGTCTTGAGAAGAGGGGGGGATGAGTGGTTAAAAGGCATGTTGAGACATGATTAAGCTGTCACTGCCAGTGGAAAAGCTGCCCATTTGCTATGCTGAAGGATGGTGAATGACCTGTCCATTGGAAGTGTCTCAGGTCAGACAGCTCTGATGGCTATCCTAGGCTGGCAGCCTCACTTCTTCATGGCTGTACTCTTTGTAGGTAGCATTTTGTGACAACTACTCTTGTTGAAACCTACTTAGTGTGCTAAATTCATGTCAGCAGAGTTAGCTTCGTGCCAGAGTGGTCCAGGAGAGTGTGAGGGAGCTGCTCCCCAGAAGTGCTGGTTGGTTGTGGTGGGCCGTGTTTTTGCATGGCTGGGGGGATGTTGCACACTGTGTGATTGCTGCTGCTCCAAGGCCTTTCACGACATCAAACGACATTTCATATGGCAGGAGTTTGCTTCTGTAAGGTCTCCCATATCCTCCCTGCTACTGTCATTTTCCCACTGGATGAATTGCTTTGCAGTGCAAACACTAACCCTGTCAGCTGCCTTTTGTATTTAAAAACTTCATATATCCAAATTTGCAATAACTAATTACAGAAAGAAATCCTGTTGCAGCAGCTGTCAGAGGACAGTGAAAATTAATAGGAACCAGTTCAATGAAAATGGTCTTCATTTGAAACAGCTAAAATGCGTGGTTGATTTACGTTTCTGGCCAGCTTGGATTAAGTAATCTACGCTGGGCACAGACCTCCAGCCGTTACTGCACTGCTAATGAGTGAAACAATTCTCTTATTATAAAATCATTATCAGTCAATAAAATGAGCTCAAACCACAAAACAGGAGCAAAGTTCAGGGATCTGAGAATTTATAGTTTAACCCCATCACCAAAAATGTCAGGAAATTAAAAGAAGCTCTATGTAAGTCGCCACACAGTGGAACCCAATGCACAAAAAGAATCCCCAAGTGCCATGGAAACGCTCATGGGCTCTTCTGAAACAAAATGCTGTTTCTAAGGTGAAAGAATGGGATCTTAGTCTTTGCTCCCAGCTCTTCATGCCCACCTTCATCCCATAAGTATGGTTCACATAGTTGCTAATTATCTAGCAAAATGCAGGCATGGAAGACAAAGGTGAACACTCAGCTTGAAGAAAAAAAAAGAGCAATATGAAACATATCTAAATTAGACTAGAAAGACATACAATAAGAAATAAACAGCGAGCTGGCATGATACCTACTGGGCAGGCACAATTCCCTGTGAAGGGTCCATACTGTTTCAAGACACAACCTGCTCTGTGCACAGAGCTGTCTTAGGAGTTACCAAGAGCAGGCTGGATCATCAGTGATGGCTAATTGGCAGCTGACTGTTGCTGAGGTTGACAGTGAAACTAACGTGATTTTTCTCAACAAAGGTTATATCAGAGGGAGAGCTTATTGCACTACACCTCTCATTTGGCCAGGCTCCGCTCCTCGGGTCTTGGCTTGGCTGATGTTTATTCATCACCTTCTTTCCCTTCCGCTTGTCCAAAGCAAAGAGGTCACTTTTAGGCAGCTTCAGCAGCTCCGTGCTGGGACTTGGCCAGTCCCAGCTTCCCAGCTGGTCCTTGGGCTGCCCGGTTCTACCTCCTGCATGCATGGCTCTCTGCCCAATGAACTGCAGACGGGATCTCTCACACCCTACTTCCTTTTGCGATGGTTGAAGGAGTCGCTTAATCCAATTAATTTGCTCCTAGAGGGTTGAAAAAAGGCCAGATTCAGAGAAGTCATGTAGGGCAGAAAAAGAAGAAACAAAGTGTTGGGGAGAAGGGGTTGGTGAAGGTGAAATATTTTATGTAAAAAAGCATGCTTGTTTTTTGCTTAGACAAATTTTATACCCTAGCCACAGAATCACAGTGTATGTATGGTCACCTGGAATATGAACAGGCAGTTTATTGTGCTAAATTCAGACTGTTTTCAGACTCAGGAAGACATTACTACACTGGCCGATGACGCTGTCACAGTTTGAAGGTTACCTTTGCAATCACCCAGGAGAGGAGCAGATACCATGGCAATTTAGGTTCTAGACAAGGGTCCTGAGGAAAGTGAACCCTCGCAAATTTTAAGATATGAAATAAGAAAATATTGAAAATAATTAAAACCCACAAAACCTATGTAAACCACTATTAAAAGAGCAAATCTATGACTCACAGAATATAGATATATCAATTTAAGACACAGTAATGGACTTATTTAGGATCATAGAAACATAGAATCATAGAATTGTCTAGATTGGAAGAGATCATAAAGATCATCTAGTCTAACCATCAAGCTAACCCTGACAAAAATTACTAAACCATATTCCTAAAGACTACATCAACCTGTCTTTTGAACACCTCCAGGAATGGTGCCTCAACCACTTCCCTGGGCAACCTATTCCAATGCCCGATAACCCTCTCCATGAAGAAATGTTTCCTAATATCCAATCTAAACCTCCCCTGGTGCAACTTGAGGATATTGCCCCTTGTCCTATCTCCTGTGACCTGGGAGAAGAGACTGACCCCCGCCTCTCTACACCCCCCATTCAGGTGGTTATAAAGCATGATAAGGTCTCCCCTCAGCCTCCTCTTCCTCAGACTAAACAACCCCAGCTCCATCAGCCTTTCCTCCAGTCTTACTCTCCAGACCCCTCACCAGCTTCATTGCCCTTCTCTGGACCTGCTCCAGCACCTCAATGTCTTTCTTGTGGTAAGGGGCCCAAAACTGGACAGAGTACTTGAGGTGGGGTCTCACCAGTGCTGAGTACAGGGGGATGATCACCTTGGGTCCTACTCACCACACTGTTTTTGATGCTGGCCAGGATGCTCTTGGCCTTCTTGGCCACCTGGACACACATGTTCAGCCAACAGTTGACCAACACCCCCAGGTCCTTTTCTGACAGGCAAAGGTTGTTGTGACCCATTCTCAAATGGCTGCTGCAGGTCTCTGTCAAAAAACCGTAAGAGGTGTTTTTCCCTGTAGGTATCTGTATAGGAATTGATAATTTAAGACTATACTATCCTTCTCAAAGTAGTCAGGTGAAGTAATTTTGTTTAAAAATCTCCTCTTTCCCCCTGAAGTGTTACATTTCTGCTTATCCAGAAACTTGCCATTGTTGCCTGAACTAGCAGAAGTATAATCCTCTGAGATGATGGTGTCTGAGGGGCAGGGAAGGCAATAAAAACTCCAGTCAGTATGGTATGCAAGCTCCCAGGTAGGATTGCCTGATGATTTAGCGGCAGCATGAGCAGCACTGATTTATATTGCACAGATGAGGGGCTTGGTCTGGACTCCTGCTGCAAGCTGGGGACATGAACAAAAACTCATGCTGGTTAGGAGAGCCCTACTGAGCTGAGTGAGGGGCATGAATGTCTGAGAGGAGGGTGGTCTTTGCTGGAATGGCTCGCATGTGCTGTTCCCTCTGGGGGAAAATATGTGAGACCTCAGTCAGCAGCAACAGTGAAATGCCACACGGCAGAAGAGAAAGAGGTGAATAGGCAGAATAGAAATGCTAACATGTAGCATCTTTCTTCCTTTCTCCTGGTGGCAAAAAAATAAAATAATGCCCTTTGTTGTTCTGCCTGTGTGATTTATGTTCCTCAGCAGAGGCCAGAGGTCAGGTAGGTGAGAACTGTGGGTTGCAGATACTCCTATTTAGACTTGCTCTCCAGGAGATTTAGCCTTCCTTTTTAATTTGAGGTCTGTAATTTTAAATGTAATCCTGTAAGACAATAATACTGAAAGGAAGGGTGCAGTGGTTGGAGGGGTGCTGAGCTGTGGAGAGGCTCCCTGCACAGTGGCACTGATACATGCAGAGACCCAGGAGACAGCTGTGTCACCCCTGGCACTTGGACATACAAACCTCTGTGTGGCGTGCCTCCCGCTTCACAGACATCAGCATGAAAGCTGTACCCTGGTGGTTGTTTCCGTGCCCTCAGTGCATGGCCTTGCTTGCCTTCTGTAGATGATTCTTCAAATGGTGCTCAAAGAGCAAGTACCACTTCTGTCAGACTTCTTTGCTGTTGTCAAAGCAGGGGATGTGTGGTAGAGTGGTATTTCTTCTCTGTGGAAATGCAGCCTGTTGTTGAAGAAAGGCCAGATCCGGCTTTTCCTTCTCAGCCAAAGTCTTCTCAGTCCATCCTGTCAAGTACAGTGGGAGCAGGCTCCAGAAATATGGATTCTGCTGTATAATGTCTGAATTTGTGTTTGTTTATTGACTTCAGGATTCACTCTGAACCTAGAGAAGGCCATTTTCTGACATTTTGAGGAGAGAAAAAATCAGCTGAGTAAAGCTGAAGATCCCTGTTTGTTACCTTGCAGTAAGATGGCATAAAACCTACGTATTTCCCCTTGGTGCTAGAAGCTGTGAATGATTTCTTCTCAGGACCATAATAGCAGCTCTCCTCCCAGCATAGTCTGCTCAGCTGAATCATGGATCCATAAGCTACATGTCTTGGTTTGGTTTTTTTAAAAGCCCACTTTATTTTACACCAGGCCTGAATAAGATGTAGAGGGATAATCTCTCTCTACTCCCCTTTCATCTCTGAGAAGTAGCATCATTCAGGATGAGATTCTCAACTTGGGAATCCTTCTTACACAGAGTTGCTTATGGATTCTGGCTTTTCTAATTCATCCAAGGATTATACACACTTTGTCAGTTTTCAATGAGCTCTTTTTGCTCTTGGTATAAACATAAAGTTCTCAATCATGAGGAAAAAAATCAGCGTTAGGTGTGTCTATCCAGGGCAAAACCTAATTTTATTACATGGCATATTTTAATACGTTAAAGGCATAACTTGTTCTTTTATCAGAGTGAGCTGCTTTAGTTAAGCTAAACCAGAAAAGTTATAAGATATACAAGATTTTGAAAATGCTTTATGTTGCTTGTGAGATAGGAGGCACTTAGCAGCCCGTGCTAACAGATCTCTCTGAAAGAAGCACTTGTGGGAGCAGGTGAGGCCTGGATACCTCCAGCCCCATCCCAGCCTTAAACACGCCAGCAGTGCTGATGTGGAAGGACATTTCCTTGTTGCTCTTGAGAGAGAGAAGATGATGCATTTTAACCATTGTATACTTACGTGCTTTGTGTGGGGATGAGGTTTAATTTCTATGCCTCCTCTAGTTCTCAGAGCATAGGTAGTTTTCTGGCAACATGTTGTAGCAATTTATTTACAGCTGAATCAGGAATCTACATGAAAAAATCTTATTCTTAGGGGTTATCTGGCAGATCTCAGAGATTTCCTGGGGGAATGAAGGAGGCTTCTATAAGCCTTCATAGATTTCTTCATTTAACATTAATATTGGAGATGGCTTCACAGATAAAATCTTTTATGTGTATTTTTCACAACTGTGTACATGAGAGATAAATCAAGATAGAATCAAGATTCTGTGCAGTATTTCAGTAATGTCAGTCATACATATTTAATTGGTAAACTTTGTGTACGGATGTGATTAAAATATTTACAGATAAAGTAAAATAATAAAGCAGGTGTTGTTTTGCATTAATGATTACATTGAATAAGTGATCTGGTAGTTAAAGCTGAAGTGATGCTTGAATTTAAATCCTAAATTCTGGCATATATAACTTCTTTTTAAAAATCTTTGTTTTGATGCTTCACTTGTAAAGTCTCAACCTCGAGTTTTATAAAGTAGTGGTTGAATAATAATTATTCATCCATCTTTTATTCTCAATTTGGAAGAAGCTTTGAGTAATTTTTCATAGACTATTGAAAATTCTGGCCACTTTAAAAACACAATTTCCAATATAATTTTCTCAGTGTGTGAAAAATGGGTCAGAATTTGTACTTTTGATCCACCTGAATACTTTGCTGTTCTTGTATAGGCAACATACAAATTGCAAAATAGATGTCAGAGCCAGCTTCTGGTTCTGATACACATATACCTACTCTCAATTTTTCTTGGTCAAAAATGAACAGTTTTACAATCTCCCTGCCTGTAAATGTCAAGGCGCCATTAGATTTCAAAAATTTGATCTCCAAATCTAAACTTGCACAGGACGTAATGGGTTTTCAACCTGAAACTCTAACCCAATCCTGACATTTCTCAGCCTATTTTTATTTTACAGAGAAGCTGACCATGATTTGTGTGTTACTATGATAACCCTGTGCAAACTCAGACCCAGATACTCATCTGTTGTACACTGAAGA
Organism: Scolopax mira; assembly: GCA_004320125.1. Taxonomy (NCBI): domain Eukaryota; kingdom Metazoa; phylum Chordata; class Aves; order Charadriiformes; family Scolopacidae; genus Scolopax; species Scolopax mira. The sequence goes on from BJBW01007940.1 coordinate 113,611, forward strand.
ATTATACCACCAGCGTTAGGTGAGGACCACTAACTTACCCCAGCTGAAGATATCACCCCATATATTCACTGTTTATTGAAACTATTTCCCTGAACCAGTCCTGTGATGAGCATAATCTCTGGACAAATCTGTATGACTTTATGAATATTCCATGGCTTAGTGGGGTTATAGAAATGTCTGCTATGTGACTGTTGTATTAAATTTACTGTATACATAAACTGGTTAATTAATAGTAGAAGTGTTATGAAATGAGTTTTGCAATAGTACAGTGGACCAGCCTTCTGCTATCAGTGTGATTACACAACTCTAATCTATATAGGAGGGTGGCAGAGCTGTATATCTTGCCACCACGTGGTGACATGGAGGAGGGGGTCTTTTAAGTCCCCAAGTACCCCTGGTCAGAAGCGGGAAAGAGATTTTACCAAGTCATGAAAGGAGATTTATCTTCTCCTCTTTCTGAATTCAAACCCGCTGGTGTCCACACAGCTGGATCATTCTCCTCTCTAGGCCCCAGGCTGTCAGATCTTGCACTGGCCTCCTGCTGCTGGGCAGAGTGATGGAAAGCGCTGGGCTGTTCTGGGTGTCTCGTTTCTTTGGCTACTGGATGCTCATTCCTGCTGTCACTCATCAAACCAGAGCATGTGTTTAAATTATTTGTATCCTAGTCAAAGAGTAGGACTTACTTAAAGGGGACTTTTAGCTGGGCCTGTTGTGATAGGACAAGGGCAAATGGTTTTAAATCAAAAGAGGTTAGATTTAGGCTAGATATAAGGAAATTTTTTACAGTGAGGGTGGTGAAACGCTGAAACAGGTTGCCCAGAGAGGTGGTAGATGCCCCATCACTGGAAACATTCAAAGTTGGGTTGGACAGGGCTCTGAACAACCTGATCGAGCTGAAGATGTCCCTGCTTATTTCAGGAAGGTTGGATGACCTTTAAAGTTTTTTTTCAACCCAAACTGTTATATGATTCTATGAAAGACCAGTGTCCAAATATTTCAAATCTTTCTGGATCCATGCAATGTAGGCTGTCGTAAGCCAAATGTCCAGAATGTCAGATCCTGTCTCCAAATGGGCTTTTGATTTTGGTTTTGGTTTTAAGCTTTGTGAATACAGATTTTCTGGTGTATTTTTCTGAAATATCATGCTATATTTTAGAAGAAGAAAGATGTTTATAATGAAGGGAGAGGAGGAGGAGGACGGGATATGGTGTAAATACTGAAATCAGTCTATGGTGTATGCACATGGTTACAAGTGGCAATGTTCCTGGAAAAAATTAGTAAAATCTTGCAAAATGTTATGCATTTATGGTGATGCAAAATGGTGTGACTATGAGAGAGGATGTGAAAATCCAACCTAGAGATTTTTTCCTACAGCATTATGTATTGCATAAATAATTCTACAGCATTATGTATTGCATTGTAACAAAATCCTGACCCAATGGATGCAACAGGAAAATGTCTCGAGTACTCAGTGGAGCTTGATTTTTGTACACTGTTCTTTGAGAGCTACATAAGACAGTCTAAGACACTGTAGCTGTTGCAAAATTAGAGAGTTAGCCTTGCTTTTGTTTTCCTGATTAAGTTTTCACAATTTAATTGACGTTTTTTAGTTTTAAAAATTTTCAGGTGTATTTTAATAACTCTTTTTGACAAGACAGGAACAGATGCAAAAGTCTAGGTTTGCTTTGCCAAATATCTGCCCGTTGAGGTTCTGGATTTGTATAGTCTAAGGTGAACTCTCGGTATTTTCCCTTTTGTTGTCTTCAGTACAGCAAATGCAAAATAGCTGAGATTAGGAAACTTATTATATGATAAGAACCCCAACAATAATTGTTGGGTTTTGAATTCTTAATGCTCCCTTCTATGAAAATTAACAATTTGCTCCCTATTGAAAGTCTAATATTTGATACTTTAGACAGAGACCTTCTTCTGCAATATGCAGTTTCTCTTCTTATACTAGAATCTTTAAAGTACTCAGTTGAAAATTCCTATTATAGTTGCTTATTTGGACCAGGCAAATTGCTGAATAAAAGGTTTGTAAATTATCTGCTTTATATTTCTGCTGTCCTCAAAGGACTGAAATTTGCTTTGGGGAAAAGAAAAGGACCAAGTAATAACGTTTTCTTTTTTAAAGTACTGCCAGAAACTTAATTTCAGAGAGCTTTTTATTATTAAATTTCTCAGCCTTCCTTTCAAGCATTTTATTAGGAACGCAGCTCATTTATTTGGGAGGGGGAAGAAAGTGTTGAAGAAGGGGGAGATGAAGGTGAAAAGCAAGCTCATTAATTCTTATTGTGATCTAAGTGTAGTGTTCATGTTGGCAACAATTTCAGTTTTCTAATATGCAGTCATTATGAAAGACTGATTTTAACATGTAAACCTTAAAGAAGTGGGGAAATTGTTTCTCTTGAAGTTTTTTTGGAACTTGTTTACATTGAAATTTTTAAGGCCTTTCAAATTTTTAAGTGTTTCTCCTGGAGCAGGTGAAAAAGACCTTTGCTGCTTTAGCAGAGGGAACAAGAGAAATCAAACCTTTGCTTATTTTAATTACAACTTCAGTGCAGCTTTGAGCACCAGGCTTGAGTCTGATGCTGTCAGAAAAGTGAAATCTAGGTAATAGATACAGTGTCAGGAGGAATTGATCCTGCTCGTGGGTTGTGTTCTGCGAGTGTCTTTTTGTTCATTTAGCAGATGATGGCACCTAACATTTAAGAAGGGACCATTCGTTTCCAGCCTGCAAAATAAATCTGTCCTGGTGAGGTGTAACAGAAGAGGTCAGTGGCTTCTATTAGTTACATAATAAATGCATAAATTTTCTCAGTGAAAGACAGAAAAGCTGTGAGCACACTTAAAGAAAACTTGAGTGGGGAGACAAGCCAGTCTAATTTGTCAGTGACATCTGAGAGAGCTGACTGGAGACTGGAATTTCCATTCCCCAGGAGCGCTGGACATCTTTAAATTTTCTCTCATTCTAGTTTGAGGCAAAGTCTGACAAAATTAAAATTCTATGATATTCTTATTTAGGGGCATGCAAACATTTCAGGTTTAGTATTGTCCAAAGAAATCAGAATGCTCTTGGTTTTTCTGTTTAAATGTTTACCAGACATAATCTAATTCAATTAAATTTTTCAACAGCAAACAGCTCTCTTGAGAAATGCCTTTGCTAATTGATTATCTGGGGACTGAGTACACATCCCTCTGATGGAAGGGCCTTCGTTCCTGCCCTTTCAATTTTATTTTTCTGATTCTTTCTACTGAAAATCCAAACTGGAGCTCTGAGTCATTGGCTGTCCTTTTTCGGCAGCTGTTTCTGTAGTACATGGGTCTTGTCAAGGAAAACATGGAATAAATTTCCAATTTCCTTAGTGCTATTGCTGAAATCACTTTCAGTCAAGAGCAGAGCTCTGAGGAGCCACATGAGTCACTGGTGCTTTTAGAACTTGAGAACATAAATGTTCTTCTCTTCTACTCGACTTTTTTTTTTTTCTTTGAGACTGTGAAGCACAGTCCTGCAGCAGTTATTGTTGTGCAAGGCTAAGGACAGGCTTGTTCTACAACAAGTCATCTTGTTTAAAGGGAAGGGATGTGCCTGCAACTGCAAAGAAGAGGAAAGAGAAGTGCAGATGATGTATGTCTTCCAGGTGGCACATTGTGTTATTTGTAGGCTAGGGAAGTATGACAGACAGCACAGATTTGAAGGAATACACCATACTATTTTAGAAATTACAAAAATAATAAAAGTCAGCTGAGAGGAGCAGCTGGAGCAAGGCAGAATGGGCATATTCTACTTCTTTGTGTTGTGAAGAGGTTGTGTGGTGCACAGCAGGTGACAAGCTGCCAGGTGTACCTTCAGGTGTTTGAGCGATGCCCCATTATGGTGTTGGTGTGAAAAGCAAGAAGTGCTTTTGCAAGAAGTGGAGGGGAAAAAACTTGGCCAGTGCTATTCAGAAATGCTAAAAAGATATACAAATTTTGTGGATGTTTGCTGCAAATAAAATCAGAGAGAACGGTTGGATAACAATCTGATGCTAATATGTAATGTAGAGGTAGTAGGTTTCCTACTGTAGGACGGAGGTCATTGTCCCCCTCTCTCTGCCGTGGTGAGGCTGCATCTGGAGTATTGTGTCCAGTTCTGGGCCCCCCAGTTCAAGAATGACAGGTAATTGCTGGAAAGAGTCCAGCAGAGGGCTACAAAGATGATCAAGGGAGTGAAGCACCTCTCATATGAGGAAAGGCTGAGAGACCTGGGTCTCTTTAGCCTGGAGAAGACTGAGAGGGGACCTTATCAGTGCTTATAAATATCTAAAGGGCAGGTGTCAAGGCTCTTCTCAGTGGTGCCTGGTGACAGGACAAAGGGCAACAGACACAGGCTGGAACACAGGAAGTTCCATCTGAACATGCAGAAAAACTTCTTTGCTTTGAAAGTGACAGAGCACTGGAGCAGGCTGTCCAGAAAGGTTGTGCAGTCGTCTTCTCTGGAGATACTAAAGCCCACCTGGATGTGTTGCTGTCCAGAAAGGTTGTGTAGTCTCCTTCTATGGAGATATTCAAAACCCACCTGGATGTGTTCCTGTCCAGCTTGCTCTAGGTGAACCTTCTTTGGCAGGTGGATTGGACTCTAGATGGTCTCTGAAGGTCCCTTCCAACCCCTGCAATTCGGTGAAATCTTGTCCTGTTTCATCAGGTTTACTGCCCTGACCTTCACTCTCATATGAACTTTTCAAATCCCACCCGAGATGATGGAACTCTGATGGGGAGGCACTTCCAGAACTTTCCTGCTAGAAATGTTTTTTCTTATTTTCTTCTAAAATTTATACCTGTATGTGTTTTAACTTAAAGTCTGTTTTGGACTGTTTAATTTGCCTAGTAAATGATCAGACAGGAGTACTATGCTTCCCGTCCTAGTTTTGCTAGGGTAGAAGGTGAGGTTGTTTAATACTGTTGCATCAGAATGTTATCTTGATAATTTTCAAGCCTATTTCTGGCCTTGTTCTGGTTGGAAGGACTCTTTCTGGAACGTGGTTGGCATTGCACATGGTACTTCGAAGGAGGAGCTCTCATGGGGCTTTTGCCATGGAAATTAATCTTTTTTCACTCTTCTGACAATAAATCACCTGATGGGTTTACTCTTTTCATGGCTGATGATTTGCAGACATCCCATATTCTACAAATATACTTCTCCCTGCATAACTCCTCCAGCTGACATCCTCATAGTTTACAGCAGAAATTCTTGTTATTAGTTCTAAAGCTTCTCACCTTGCACACTGCTATTAAATTTCATGCCATTTCTGTTACTCCTCCAGATAATCCAGCTCTTGCTGTGTGAGCCCCTGATCCTCCTTCAATTGACAAAGCCTCCAGGCATGTAGGTCTCAGGAAATGTATTTGTTTACATTCATATTTTTGTGCCATTGTAATTAATACTAGTATTAAGTAAGATTGGTCCCAACATCAGTCTTTGAGGGTTTTCATTATTAACCTGAGTTTTAACAGTTTCCCTCCTGCTGCAGCTGTATGCTTCTTTAAAAGGCTGTACTGAGAAGCAGAGGGGAAGCTTGGACGGGTCTCTGCACCCCCCTTTCAGTGGATGCCTTTGGGGTGCAGGGCAGGCTGCCCTTTCCCAGAGCACCTCTGTGAAAGACCAAGCACACAGGTGAGCACTGCCTTTGCAGCCAGACCACTGCCAGGAGAGGCAGAGAGACACAGCCAGCCCTTCAGGATGGCACAGAGATAAATGAAAGTGCATCAAGAAAGACTCTGTAGAATTTGCTTTGATCCAGGAAATGAGCTGGTATTGCTCAGCCAAGAGCCTGTCTGGAGAGAAGGACCTGCTCTGCAAAGGGCACAGAGACTGGGGGAGAGACTTATTTGCAGTCCCCCTTGCTTTCCCTCTTTCATCCAGCAGAGATGAGGATATGTATTTCATCTATTTATAGCATTTACTGCTCTAGCTGGTGTTCAAACAAAAATGACTTTCAGATGTGTTGATTTAGGCAACAGATCTTGGCACTTCCTCCTTGGGTTGATTTGAGGTCTGCTACAGTTTTGAAAGAATTAAAAAATTAAAAGAAAAAAGCTGAGAAATAACCTTCCTTTCACCAGGCAGTACAATGTAAGGCATTGTATCAAATCTGGCTAAAGGTATTTTAACAACACACACTTACATAGCCTTGCAGTGCCAAATGTGCTAGTTTAGTGGGTTGAATTTATTAATTTATTGATGATTGCACACATTTTGTCTTTTGGAAGAAATAAATTGCTCTGGATAATAATATCCACTGATGATACCAATTTCTGACTTAGTTTCAATGGTCAGAAATCATATAGTGAGACAATATGCTAAATACCACATTTCCTGGGCAATAATTGCTGTGATTAAAGTGTATTTTCTTTTGTTACAACACTCATGAACATGTCAAACTTGAGAGACCATGCTGATGCCTGTGCTGATACTCACCACTTTGCATGTTCACAGCCTTGTACAAACATTAATGAAACAATGTAAAGAGTCATTTTAATAATGTGGCTTAATATAATAAGGTGTTGGGAACCTTACTGCACCTCTGTATGCTCAAGGGATTGTAATTTGTACTTTTTTGCATGTGCAATGAAGGCTGTATCCATCACCAACCCTCTCCCATTCATCCTTTTTCCTGTGCAGTTCCCACCAAAGGAGGGAGCAGCTTTGATTTCAAACAGGGCTCCAAAGAGCTCAAGCCATAATTCACCTGGCACTCTTCCAACTTTCTAGATGGTCCCATTTTGCTCCAGGCTTCCTCCATGCTCTATCATTGCAAATCGCAAATCCTTTTTTTTTTTAATTATTTTTTTTTTTTATTAGCGTGTGTCAATTTCCCCACATCTGGAACTACCACTGGGATTGCACTGGCAGGAAAAAAAGCACCTGCATCTCAACAGAGCATGTTTGCTACATTGTCTTACATGGTTATCAGCAGGAAAACACTGCCTGTTTTACTCTTGTTTTACTTTCAAAATGCTTGTTATCCTATTGCTTCAAGTTATGTACCCCTATTTTGGCAGTATGATTTCAGATGATAGCTGTATTTCAGTTATTAAGAAGTGTGCCCTCTCAGGACTCGCAAGAGCTGGGAGCGAGTGAAATTAGCAGACTGGAATGATGTCATGTGAGGTACTGAAGAGCTCGAGTTGGTTTAGCATTACAGCAGAAAGCATAGGACGAGGGCCAGCTCTCCTAGTTGCGAAAGTGTAGTTGGAGGAAGCTGAGCAGAGAAGATACCAGCAGATACTTTGTCTGCTACCAGCCAGTGCTATTCAGTACTCCCGCAGCAGCTATTACAAACTGAAGTAATCCTTACTGAGGGTTTCTCTGTATTTTACCCGACTGCACTGGGGGACTGGCCTTTGTAGGCAAAATGGCTGCATCCTGTGACACCAGAGGGTTTATTGACTCCATAGCAAGACCGGGGTCCTTTGCTTTCAGGAGTGTGTTTATCTTCTTGGACTGAAAGATGAAGGTGAAAGGGGTGTGTGTGTTAATTTTATTAAGCTGTTGGTGAGTTACAGACTTCCATGCTGGCTAAAATGTCATTCATTGAGCAGAAACGCTTCAAGCCTCTATCCTGCAGTTTGTTGCACCTGACAGCTGATGGAGTTATGAATTTGCAGCTTAAAGATGTAGATCCTCAGTGCTTCTGAAGAGCAAGCAGGAGTTGAATTATTTACGCTATTCAGTGCAGATGTCTGGCTTTTAGTCTCATCATTCATCATTGCTCAGCAAGCACCTGTGTTCATACATTGCATCATAAATACGGCAACATTAATATGTAATTTTATATACCTTGAATATGACTCTGATTCACAGCCACACAATGACATGCACAACAGCCATGCCATGTTGCTTGGTAAATATATATTGGAGAATGATGATTGAAGCCAACTATTCCCTTATATATATTTCTTACTTAATAGCCCCTGTGCTATTTAATTTAATATTTAAATTAATAGCCTGCTGTGCTAGCAGGAGCTTGTGGTCTTTTAAACTGAACTTAAACAAAGCAAGAATGTCTGAGAACAGCCTCACGGTAATGGTACTTAAGTAAAATGATCAGATGAACAAAAATAAGTCTGAATAACCACCTCCAAAACAGACATTATGAAGTTGACAAAAAATCCTACAATAAATGAAAAACACAGCTTTGTTGTCACAGTCAGGAAATACAAGGATAAAATGAAATTGCCAAACTGAAATTGTCAAACTTAAAACTTGATTTGAATCTTGCAAAAGAAATATACTTTATGTATAACAATAACAACAGTGAATGAACAACTAAAGTACACATGGAGCTACTATGACAAGGAGTTAGGATTAGTTTAGGCTAATAATCACGGTAATGAAGACTAATATTGAACTTTTGGTAAGGATTGTGATGCTGAACATGGGAATAAAGGTAGGACATATCCCAGAGTGGGAATGACCACCATAACACCAGAGGTTGAAGCACATAAAAAAATTTAATTCATTCTAGTAGAAAAGTAGATGATATCCATTCCTTTATTCTGGACAGATTAACACATGATTATTGCTAGCAAATGTGTTGTATAAAATACTGATTTGTTTGTATGTTCTTAATTATTTGTTAGCAGTGACTTCAGCAAAAGGTAGAATAATGCTAATGTGTTGGTGGCAAAATTGGACGTCCTTAGCAATAGAAATGAAAAATTGTTGTTCATCGGTCAAAAGAAACTGGAATGAAAGAACCCTAGAATAATTTAGGTTGAAAGTGACCTCCAGGGGTTCATGTGGTACAACCCCACTTTCCAAATAGTCAAAACAGGTCTGATTAGAGCAGGTTGTTCCAGGCTTTGTCCAGTGAAGACTTTAATACATCCACAGAGTGAGATCTACAACTGCTATGGGTAACCTGTTTCAGTATCTGACCACCTTGTAGTAAAGAAAAAGTAAATCCTAAATTTAATGGGAATTTCCAAAATGTGTCTGCTGCTTCTTGTCCTACTATTGTGAACCACCAGGAAGAGTCTTATTTCGGCTTCTCAGTATCCTCCAGTCAGTTATCTCAGGAAAGGAAACCAGATCTGAGGTGCAGTGGTTGAAGACAGAGAACAAGAACTGTCTTCTTCTGCCACTTACAGAGTGGCAATCACCAACTATAGTGATTTCCACCAGCCTGGAAATGACTATCAGTAGGTACTGACCAGTGTATACTGCTTGTTTATACCATGATTCACCAGCACCAGATGCTAATGAGAAACTGCCACAAAAAGTAAATGCACTCTTGAAATCTATTGGCTCAGAAATTTCCAGGGATGTTTTTTAAATGGAGCTCAAGTCCTGTTAGAGATGGTTGAAATCAAAATGGAGTAACTACAAAGCAAGACTATAAAAATGGTTGATTACTTACTGTCGTGCCTGTGTATTTTCCAAGCAATGGAGAGGCCAAGCAGCATGTGTGCAGTGGATTGGCAAATCCCAGGTGCTCCCCAGTGCCCGTGTGTGTGCTCTGGCCTTGGCTTGTGTACGTGCTCTAAGACTTGATGCATCACGTGTGTGTGAAGCCTCAGCGCGGTGAGCCTACGTTAGGTGAGGGGCTTTGCCAATGCGTCAGCTGACTGGGCATGAGCTCTCCATGTGCAATTCTGCTGAGGAAATACAAGATAAAAGTACGGCAGCCCATAGGATGAAACATTTGTGAAAGAGATTGTATAACATGTACCCTGGGTTCCTGTGCTTTTAAACCCGGGTCTTTCTTATTCTTGAGTAGTCACACTGTTTTTCCATGACTAACAAAAATAACCATTTTCTCAGAATGTTAATTTTTTTTTTTCCAATTCTGTGTTTAATTTGACAGTGTTACATGCCATTACAAGCAATTTAAGCTAAATCATGAAACTGAACGTTGAGTTAGTGCTTGTTAATCCTGTAAAGGGTTTCATTATGGACAGCCTAGTTCTGAAGCATACTAATTTACAGTGAATTCCAGCTGAGAGCTGGTTCTAGTATTTGTGTTTCTGAAGTCCAGATTTGAAGTTCTTAGTTGTTACAGCATTTCTCTATTTTATATTTAATTTTAGAACTGTTATATATTTTGCGACCTTATATTGGAAAAGGCAATGTGAGGTCATTAATGAAACAGGAAGGTATTTTAGTTTAAAATAATAGGTTAGTATTAAGTGTATCAGGAATAATAAAGAGAGGGCTTAGAAGCAATACAGAAATAATAATAAGCAGATGAGAGGCGATGAGTGACATGAGGCTTCAAATTAAGGAAATGTATGGAAATATTAAGGGGTATTTAACTGAATTATTTTTGGAACAGGAGAGTATTAGGAAGTTTATCTATAGAATGGTTTCTTTTCCAGTATTTAAAAATCAAAAGCAGACGGTAAAAAAAAAAAAAGAGTGGTAGTGAGAGATGGAATGAACACTGTTTGGGAAAAGTGTATGCTGCTAAAAAAGAAACAGAAGCTGCATGCTCAAAAAGAGGATGTCTGACAGATAATCAACTGATGTTTGCATCAAGGTCAGTCTCTGCAGTGTCTCCAAGTTTTTAGATAAAAAAATCTTTGAACTAGATTGATCCATAGGAGTATTTATACTGAATTAATGGAACTGCAGGCTGGTTTGTATGAGCCCCCATTGTTTGTGTTTAGATCTGTTTTTGCTTAGCAAAGCTCAGCATTATTGTATTTTGTGTCATTGGGTGTTTTTTTATTAATGTGCAAAATGAAAAATAATGGCATATCTGCTGCATTTCAAATGTCACCTTTTAGCACAAGCACAGACTTTCAACTTCACCAACAACTGAGCTTCTGAAATTATTTGTTGGGATAAATGAATGTATCCAAAGCATAGATTGGATAAATCCATACAAATTTGCCATCTTCCAGAACAAAACTTTCATTAATTTCTTGTAATATAATTGTGCATATGATCACAGCTATTATTGTAACTGTTTCTAAGTAGTTTTTGTGATGGAAAGATGAATAAGTGTTTGATGTTTGGAGAAAGAAGTGTTTTCGACAATGAAACCTAGAGCTGTTGCATTGCCATACTGGGAAAAGCTGAAAGCAAGGGGGTTGACCGTGATGCAGCTTTCGTGTACCTGCTTTCATCTTGACACTGATGACTTTTAGCATGAAGGAGGGGAACTTGTTTACAGGGAAGAGATGTAGATTTTTTAAAGACAATAAGTTGAGTTTGTATCATCAGAAATAATTTACACATGAGAATTTACCCAGAATAAGTCAGACGTGTATCAGAAATAATGGTATTACTTAAAGATCTGTTGTCAGGAGGAATTTCCCTGTCCAGGTTCCTTTCTAAATTTGAAGCCAAAATCTACAGTCCTTGTTCCAGAAAAACTTAGTTCATGATCTGTTTGAGTAAGAATTACAGAATTTTGCCCCATAACTTAGACACATAAGGAATTTTACAAAAGAATTGTAGTGTATTGTTATGGTAAATGTTACAGTGTAATGAAAGTATATAGAGATTTACATTTAATTTCAAACAGAAATTGATTTTTAATACAATTGATCGTGAAACTTATTAGGTTTAATATCACTGAATATCACTGAATATCACTGAAATTTTTGGAGTTGGAAGGGACCATAGAGATCATCTAGTCCAACTCCCCTGCCAATGCAGGACCACCCAGAGCATGTCAGAGCATGCCTCTCAGGACTGCATCCAGTC
>BJBW01007941.1:7502-22126 GCA_004320125.1 Scolopax mira
ATCTTTCTCCTCTTGGTTTTATTAACAGCCCAAATTTTTGTCTTCATTTGAGTTGTGTCTCTTTAGATGATGCTACTGTTCTTTCCTCTGTCTTCTGTCCCCTAATACCAGTTATAAAATAATGTGGTTCTTGCACCAAACCTGATTTGGAGCACTATTTTTATCACTTTTCAAGGCACATAAGCCCCACATAGGCCACAGACCTGGGGTCTTTAAAAAAAAATTTAAAATCCTTAATTGTTTTGAGTTTTAGACGGTTTGCTGAAAGTTGCCCAGGAAGTTTAGAGACCTTGAGCTGAGGTCTCACATGTCCTAGATGATTTCCCCAGTTACCAGGATAATCCCAGTACTGGAGGAGGTGGGAAGAAATAAGAATTAAGTTCATTTTCCTAGAGAACTTCTTCCAGCTGAGCGGGGTGAGCTGGCTGAGGATGTCTGCAGCATTGTTCTTCCTCTCTGCACAACAATTACATCTCCTCACCTTCTTAATCCACTCTATTTCACCAGCATTGAGAAAATAATCTAAAGAAATCCCTTTATTAATCTCTTTGCCTGAGTGAACAAGGCTCAGGATGGAGGCTGGGAGGGGATAACCAGGTAAATTAGGTAAAGAGGAAAGCTGGAAGCTTTTCTTGGGTTATCTCCTGCCAGTTATAGTCCCCAAAGCAGCAAATTGGCTGCTGGAGGTCACCTTGTCACCTCTTGGCTTTTATATTTCTTGCTGTGCCACAAGAAGCTGAGACCTAGACTGTTGGTCCTGCCACCCAGCAGGGGAGACATTTGCTGCAGGGCCGAGTGTTTTATGAAGGGAGGAAATTATTTTGCCTCTTTGTTGTGGGACACCCGAAGAGTGTTTCGTCGCCGGGACATAAAACCCAAACACCTGGGAGAAGCCATCTTTAAAAGACAGCTCAGTTAGGAGCCAGTAAATTAGATGTCACTTGGAAAAGAATGAGTGTTGTCGGGTAATTGCAATCCAGGGAGTTCCACTTGGTTGAGAAGTTATCACTAAGTGTCCTTCGGGGATGCTCATGGTCAACGAGGTCAAAGCAAACTGGTGATGCCAAGTCTCAGGGGGGATTTAACTTCATTTTTTTACCTTACAACAAATAAAGAGCTCTCACACTGCGGGTGCTTATTTGATTATTAATATTATTCATCAGGTTTTAATCCCAAGTGGAGGGAAGGTGATGAAGGGCTAAATAAAGGGGCCAACTGGTTTGGTTGTTGGGCTTTTATTCCCACTACTGGTCCCATTCCAAAGTCTTGATAAGTGACTCATCCCCCCGCCTGAAGAAAAAGGCCTCTAATGTTAACAAGAGTGTAAATATCTGGAGGTAAGTGGTAATATTAGCAAGAAAAAGGTAAAAATAGCAGCAGCAGCAGCAGCACCGTGTCTAATAGCGGTGTGTCTTCCACAGGTATCACGTCAGCCTCTCCTCCGATTTGGAATGGAGACACGATAAATACCACGACATGGATGAGGTTCAGCGGGACCCCCGGGCAGGGTCCGAATCCATGGCGGAAGAAGCGCAAGTGGATCCACGGAAATACTCTCAGAGCAGCTCGGAGAGGTTCTTGGAGCTATCCCACTCCTCCATGGACCGAGTTTTTGATGCCGATTGCGGGAAATCGTGTGATTACAAAGTGGGGTCACCTTCCTACTTGGATAAATTGCTGTGGAGAGACAATAAGCCCCATCATTACTCAGAACCCAAGTTGATTTTAGATTTATCCCACTGGAAAAGAGCAACCATAGCACCCGCAGCTGAGCTATCGCTGGAAGAAGAACCATCCAACCTCTTTCTGGAGATTGCTCAGTGGGTGAAGAGCACGCAGGTGGGTCTGGAATGTTCCAGTCCTCTTCCGGAAATTCAGGAACGGAGCCTGCCGTCTTCTCCTCACCATCTCCACAAAGAACCCGTGGAGGTGAACAGTGAGACAGACCCTGAGTTTGACTTGGACGTCTTCATCTCCAGGGCGCTGAAACTTTGCACAAAACCCGAGGATCTTCCAGACAACAAGCTCAATGACATCAACGGGGCCTGCATATCTGAGCACCCCGGTGAGATTGTACAAACAGAGGTGTACCAGAAAGAGCGATGGTGAGGAACCCACCACCTGTATCTCCCTGTTCTTCTCTGATGGTGTGGCCGTTGCCCGGGGCCGAGGTGGCTTCCGTCTGTCACTGAGCATCCATTTTTTTTTACTGCCTTTTTCTGAAAAGGCGAGCACAAACCACATGCCCCTTTTGATGCCTTAGAAATAGCTTTAAGGGAATCAAGAGGTGTGAATGAAATACTGAGTTTCTTCTACTGCCTTAACACTCTTGCCTTGCAATCTCTGGGACCTGTTTGAAACTTAAATGTACGAGGAAACGATGACGGTACCTGGTAAGTTTGCAAACAGAAGTCAAATCAACTTCTTTTCCTTTCTTTTTCTATAGCGTCTTAAAATCACGAGGACAAAATCAGCATTTTCATTATGGTCAGATAACCTCTCCTGGTTTGACGGGTCCCCAAAACACCAAACTTTGAGTTCCTCTGAGGCAGCTGTGTGAGTACGGGCGGTTCGGAGAGAAGCGCTGGAGGCGGTGTCCGTGGTCAACAGAGAACAGAACTAGAGGTAGAGTTTGGCCATCAGACAGATCTCTTCGAGGGTGTTAAAGGGGAAGAAATTTGACCTGAAAAACATGGGCCACTTGGGATTTTATTTTTTTCTGATTGGAAGACAAAATTTTTGCTGAGTTCGTTCTCCTTATTTGGTTTCTCACACGTCATTTCTCCCTTCTGTTGCACGGAGTAGATCTCCAAGTTCATAGGAGGCCCCGTATGACGTGTTTCAGTCCAACAACCTGGTGCTGTGAGTCCTGTCTCGGGCAGCTGCCCAGTAGACCATCAAGTTCTGGTGGTAAGGGCTGGACAGGAGTCAAGAGGTAGAAACAGGGTGTCTCACAGTGTGATGCTGCCTGGCACCACCAGCAACACACTCCCAGCGAGGGCACCCACCTTTGTGAATGAAAAAAAAGAGTGAAAGTACTATTATTTTACCTTCTTGACAAAGATGCTGTAAAGAAAACAAGAGTTCCTGCAGCATTAGATTCATAACTGGCCACCTCTTTGCTTCCAGCTTCTTTCCAAGATGCTGGTGTAAATAGAGACAAACACAACTGATCTACTGTAACTTCTCTTTTCAGCCACACTTCTGAGCACCTTAGTAATTAATCAGCTAACGTGGGTTTGTATATGGAAGAAATGTTCTATACTTATATTTAATCGAAGTCGCTGTGGTTTTTTTTTAAATGGAAAAACCTGTAAATAGTGTCATAAAAGCCAAATCTTCTGCTTTCCTTGCCATCGTGTCGCTGCGCTCTCCAGCACAGCGGCGCTACTTGCATCTGTAAAAGACAAAACTACTGTAATTAGTAACTCTAAAATCCATATTTAACTATTGTTCCTATACAAATTATTTCTACCCTTTTAACAAGCAATCTACTAAGTGTTCTGAGGTGTGAAGAAACCCGATGTGAGGCTCGGATGATAACTAACAGCAGCATTTACTCTATTTAACCCTGGTTTCTGCTCTTGGTGGGATCAGGAACAGGTTTAGCTGTAGGAGAGCTTGTTCTAGGCACTGACAAACCCAAAAACTTCTTCTTACTGTGAAAATCTCTCCTTAGGCTGATTGAAATGCCTAAAGAGAGATTAGTAGCATAGATTTGGGACCAGATAGAAGCCCTGGGGCAGAGGTGGAGAAGCAGCTGGAAGGCAAAGCCATTGGAGAAGGCATCTGGAAGGTAAAGCCATTGGAGAAGGCATCTGGAAGGTAAAGCCATTGGGCTCTGGTCTTTGCTTTGAGCGTTTGGACGTCCCCCACAGCAGTTTAGAAAGGGGAGACAAGGGAGAAACAGAGGGTTGGTTTCCAGTGTGTTGTAGATTATTTGATATACCTCAACTCAAGCTCAGCACTTTTACTCACGGTGGGAGAAATTCGGGTGTGGAAGAAGCAGGGCCTGCAGGGGAGCGGATCCAAATCCACCCCCAGTAGCCCACGACTCACTGCCTGTGGTCCCACTCAGCGTCGCCGTGCACCCATCAGTGGCCAAAAAGGCCAGGAAAGGGATTGCCAGCACTCGGGTGAGCGTGTGCCCAGAGAGGAGGAGGTGGCAGCAGCCACAGTTGTGTCCCATCACTCCCTGGTGCCACCCAGAAGAGAAGCCCAACCTCTGATGGAAGATGCACAAACGAACGCGGCCGGAAGCATCGACTGAAAATTAGATGTCTGGGAACCAACGGAGTTTAAACCTGAAGGATAAGATCAGCGATGTGAGAGCTGACTTTTCAAACTCTCTTCAGACAGATTTAATGACTATTTGCTACCGTGGGGTTAAACACGGAGGTGAAAGGAACAGAGTTTTTTCCTCAGCGAACATCGGTCGCCGCGTCCTCCGAAACCAGAAGCCATTTTCCGTGGGTTGTTAAATCCAGGCTGAACGTCTTCACCAGAAACGTAAAGGACTATTTATCCCGGCCATGAAAGTAAGAGTTTTGCTTTTGAATATTGTCTTCTGAGGAGGAGTGGGAGCTTGAGGGCCCACAGGTAAAGGGTAACATTTAACTTGACAAGAAGCAAACGTTGCCGTTGCTCCGGATTTTCCATCTCAGCTCGTGAGCTGTTATTTAACGTCGTTCCAAAACACGTGCTGGGAAAGGGGGTGGGGGGAGGAACGAGAGGGGTGGCTTTAATTTGTCACCTGAGCGTGCTCAGCCTAACACAAACCCGATTTATTTCTCGTCTACAAGAATAAAATTGAAGGCCTGAGCCTTCCTTCCTTGGCGTGTGGTTCATTTTGCTTATTTGTGAGTGTTGAAATGTTTATTCCCGTGCTCGCCTCTAGGTTTCTTCCCCAAATCACTGGTTTCAGGTTGGAAAAGACCTTCCAACATGGTCACCAAGACCTGCATTTGGCACACGGGTCACATGAATATTTATGTTCCAGGGATGTTTGGTGTTGGGTGGCTTTTCACGTCACGAGGAGGGGATTTAGACTTCGTCGCCAGCACGAAGGTGGCTTCTCAAACTCCTCCTTCTTCCAGTTGTTTGAAGAATCGTTTCAGTGCAAGGTATTTCAATAAATTTGGAGATGTTTATTTGAAGAAGAGAAAAAAGGGACGGTGTGTTGGGGCATCAAGGCCACACGGCTCTGGGATGGGTGGACATCTTGGGTTTATGGTGTTCAAGGTCAGGTTGGACATCTCCTCGCTTGGAGAAACCTGGTCTGGTGGGAGGTGTCCCTGCCCATGGCAGGGGGTTGGAACTGGATGATCTTTAAGGTCTCTTCCAACTCTAAGCATTCTATGATCTAGAGATGTGCTGGGGTGGGTGCACTGAGCAGAGGCAGGAGGGATGGAGAGTGCTCATTGTGATCTCTGAGGCTCAGGAGCAAGCGATGTCGTCCTTGGTGGTGACATGGAGAGACAGCGCGTTGACAGCACAGGGGACTTCACTGACAGAAGAGCAGAGGGACTGCAGATGTCTCCAAGCTAAGGAGGACACCAAGTTTAGAGGTTGGGGTTTAAGCCAGTGATCAGGTACGTAAGTGCGTGGGTCTTGACCCTTGTGGTTGGCCTTTTCCATGGTTTTATTTGAAAAGAACAGGGGGAGCTGCATCCCCCCATCCCTGAACCTGTGGGAGCTGCTGGTGGTGGCCTCCATCCAGGGGGTCTGTCTGTCCTTCCACTAAAACCAGACACGACCTGGGAACTGGGAGTCCATCAGGAAGACGAGGGTGCAGCTGCCTGCTCAGCTGCTCTTGAAAACACCTTTAAATGTCAAAATGATGCCTCAGTTGGTGGCCCAGTGATTGTTCTTCCTCAGTCACAAATACTGTGACTATTTTTACTGCTTTTTTACTGTTTATTTTTAATCCTGCTGGGATTCAGCAGCTGTTACACCATCACAGAGCTGCAGCACCCAGATCTTCAGAGCTTTACCCAAAGTGAAAAAAAAAATCAGCTTCCTTTTAGATAGGGTTTTAGGGGTCATCCTGGGAAGTGTGTCCAGTGCAAGCCACAGCCAGAACCCCAAATAAAACCACAACACGGTGTCACCGAATGAAGCTCTTGGAGACTGGACTGCTAATAATCATTTCTCCCCTTTTTAATCTAAAAAAACCCACAAATTTCAACCATTTCATGCCGTCATCTACCATTTTGGAGAGCTTGCGGTGAGGACGCCGTGGCACGTAGTCACTTCAGGTCTGAAACGTTCTCTTTTTTTGGTGTGTCCTCTTGATGGTAAGATGAATCGAAGAGGACAAATGCATCATGTGGTGTTGGCTGGTGAAGAGTTGCCTTTGACATTTTCAAAGGCAGAGTTTGATTTTTGAAGTAGTTGAACATCCATTTGGTCGCCGTCGGAGCTGGTTTATAACAATCACGTTGCTAAATTCAAAGAGTAGGATTTTATTTATAGAAAAAAATAAAATGAAATAGGAGAATCTACCTTAAAAGGACGACCTTCTCTCACAAGGTCTTATTCCATCGGCTCTTGGGTTGCAGCGGAATAGATTGCAACAAAAGGATCTCAGAAGACTTGCTTTGATTCATCTTGCAGTGAAAATAAGGTCTGTATAAATTTTTATTATGTTTTGGAGAGAATATACCCAAATACACCTTTGGCAGGACAGACTACACCTAAAAATGTAATTAAGTCCTGTGCTTCATGTTGCGTGAAGCGTTTGTGTGTACACACAGGAAGTGTACATTGTTACCACAAAACAAACGGGCGGAGGATCCGAGCTGCCCACAGTCAAATCATCTGCTTCTTCAGCCTCCTAGAGGTGGTCGAAAATGGAGTTCATAGAATGGTTTGGGTTGGAAGGGACCTTAAAGATCATCCAGTTCCAACCCTGGGCAGGGACACCTCCCACCAGACCACGATGCTCAAAGCCCCCTCCAACCTGGCCTTGAACCCCTCCAGGGATGGGGCAACCTGGGCCAGGCTCTCACCACCCTCACACCAAAGAAGTTCTTCCCCACATCTCAACTCAATCTCCCCTCTTTCAGTGTCAAACCCTTCCTCCTCATCCTCTGGCTCCTCTCCCTGATCCAGAGTCCCTCCCCATCTCTCCTGGAGCCCCTTGAGGGACTGGAAGGGGCTCTAAGGTCTCCCTGGAGCCTTCTCTCTTCAGGCTGAACAGCCACAACTCTTTCAGCCTGTCTTCATAGGAGAGGTGTTCCAACCCTCAGAGCATCTTCGTAGCCCTTTGCTGGCCTCAGTCCAACAGGTAGCCCAGATTTTTAGGAGTTTGGTGAGCCTAACCATGTTTGTGGACAGGCAGCATTTAGATCCTATCCAGGAAGACTCATCAGTCCCCAAAGCAGTGTCTGCTGGGGAGGAGACCTTCAACTGAGGGTGGGTGAACATCGAGTCTGGGTGAACATCTACCTCCTCAAACCTGCAAACACAGTAGGTGCCAGAAAATGTTAAAATCTTAAGATCTTCCATCCCCTCACCTGCCAGTTTGAGTTGTTCCCCCAGGAACTGTGTGGTCTCTGTGCTGCTACATCTTCAGATGATGTTCATTCACTGTTCAAAGGCTCCCTTTCCATTATCCCATCACACGGTGGTGGGAAGCAAGGCTCTGGGACATGCTCTGCTGTGGGGATGGGGTGCAGGACCGCGGCTGGACAAAGGTCTCCTTCAGGAGATGGATGTCCCCAAGCCAGGAGGTGCCACTTCCCACTGGACAAATGGGAAGAATTGTGTTTCCTGGCTAAAAGGCTGTTTGATTTCAGAGCCGTGCACTTCTTGGAACCTTCTCCAGTGAGGATGGACCGCCCTCTGCAGGGCAACTGGGAAAAGCATCCATGATCTACAGCTCAACCCCACAAGGAACTCAAATTCATGTCACCACCCAGGGCGGTGGTGGTTGTCACTCTCCTGGGACCTTCCATCCTCCAGCAGACTTCTATTTTCAGGAATGGTGAGGTGTGGAAGAGCTGCAGGGGGAGGGAGAACCCAGCAGCCGGTGATTTGCCAAGAAGCTTTTCCCTCGTGAGATCCCACCAATTTGGGAGCACCGAGGTCCAGGTGGAGGTCCAGGTTTGGAATATATATATATATATATATATAAAATAAGAAGTCCAAATCTTTCTGAACAGTAACCTGGTGTTGCCACCATTTTGCTCGTTAATTTTGCACACACATCAGTCACACCCCCTCACTCCCCCCCCCCAATATTTGGGACAGGGATAACGTCCAGTTCGCATTCACCGGAGTTTATCAGCAGCTTTAAAAGCACAAGGTCTTGTCGTTCAGGTCTTTGCGTGCACTGAGTTGTCCAGGTTGGAAGGGACCTTTCAGATCATCGAGTCCAACCATCAACCAACACTACCAAAGCCACCGCTAAACCCGTGTCCCTCAGCGCCACATCTGCCCAGCTTTTAAATACCTCCAAAGATGGTGGTTGCACTTCCCTGAGCAGCTCGTTCCAATTATATATAATGATAATTGTTCCAAATATCCATCCTAAACCTTCCCTGGGGCAACTTGAGGCCTTTTCCTCTTGTCCCATCACCTGTTCCTTGGGAGAAGAGACAGGACCCTCCCTGGCTACACCCTCCTTTCAGGGAGTTGGAGAGAGTGAGAAGGTCTCCCCTCAACCTCCTTTTCTCCAGGCTCTCCAGGTTTCTCCAAACCCCCAGCTCTTCCTTAGCTTCTCCTCACAAGACTTGTGCTCCAGACCCCTCACCAGCTCCATTGCCCTTCTCTGGACACATTCCAGCCCCTCAATGTCTTTCTTGTCATGAGGGGCCCAAAACTGGGCTCAAAGTGGGGTAGCTCCAAATGCAAAAAGCCATTTCTCTGTAGAGCCAAGCTGATGCTTTTCAGCTCATAGGCTCTTTTCTGACTTCTTTTGGAGGAATCTAAGTTGGCTTGCACTTGTTAAGATGATACCCTTACTGGTGGGGTTAGACCCTACCCCAAGGTGTCTGAGTGACACCTCTTTCCACCTGGGTGGAGACACCTGGGTCTTTAGGACTTTTAAACTCATAGTAAGTTTAGTAATAAGTTTTTGATGCTTTTTATACCTGCTTTGGTCAAATAATTGATATACACTGAGTGCTCAGAAGAGGGCAGTCCTTCCCCTCTATTTTATGCTTGAATTGAGAGCTTCAGATCCACAAGCTGATGGAGCAGCCTGGGCTCGGGGATCCACAAGCTGATGGAGCACCCTGGGTCGGGGATGTGGAGATAGATCCAGCCCCTGAACGACATCGCGGTGCTGGAGTAGGACCCATCACCAACACCGTTCTATCAACAAAGCTGCTCTTTCACTTTACTCACTAATTTTCACTGCTGGTATGGAATATCTGAGAGGGTTAAGTTAGGCCTCAGCCCCCTCCTGGATAATCACACAAAAGGGAGACAGAGCAATAAACCATTCCAGCCTCATGATGAAGAATTAATTGGTTACTTCTGGGGTTAAAGGAGGCACTTTAAAGACAAGGTTTCTCTCCCGAGTCTAAATTTCCAACTTCAGTTCGTGCCCCGTGTCTTCTGTCCTTCCATCAAGACAGTTAAGGAGCTCAGCAACTTGGGAAGAAACAAAAGAAACGTGATGTTGAGGAGGAGGATTCAGGAGGGCAGAGGTAGGGTGCTGCAGGTGATCTCCAGAAGAAAGCTCCCAGCTATGAGGGTGGTGTAGAAAAAGGTCACCATGTGTCCTCACCGGAGCTGAGATCTGTGAGCACAGCTCATATAAATCTACCTGGTTTTAATTAAACTAATGCAACTATCAGAAAGTGGACTGAAGAAGCTGAAAATTGAAGGAAGTGGAGGAAGAACCAGAATTGCAAGATGAATTATTACCTGGTTAGACCTTCTCAGGTTTTGTCACCATGTCCTTGGTTGGTCAGGAGCACAACACGGTAGAAGCAACTGATGTTCTGAGGTTGAATGAGTCACCAGCCTAAAAAGAGATCAAAAGCAGAGAAAGTAAAACATAAATTAAAAAGCAGGAAGTGCCAGACCCGTTAACGTACAACGACCGCTGGATGAGCCACCCACAAAGGAATTCATCAGAAGCAGGGAGGGGAGGGACTTGTATCCATACACACCAAAGCTCCCAAACTGGGATGACTTTGTGGAATTGGTCTAATAAAAGGTATTCTTTTTCTTCCCAAACCTTGCCTTGAGGTAACCATCCTCTTTACTGCCTGGTTCCCGCTCGTAATGTAAACGAGAGGGTCTGTAGGGTCATCCCTCTCTACGAGGATTAATTTAACCATATAGGAAATAATTATTCATTCAGTGGCTGGGTATCTATAGCTACCATATGGGTGACAGTATAGGTGTTGAGGCAGCTGCAGAGGGAAAGACAAGAGCCCTGGATCTAAGGAAGTAGAACAGAGAAGGGGTTTATTTTATTTTTTTAAATTTCCATTAAGAATCAGGGATATAAAAAACCAAGAACACCCAGCGCAGCTCCGGTGGTGTTGCAGA
This sequence comes from Scolopax mira, assembly GCA_004320125.1. Classification (NCBI taxonomy): domain Eukaryota; kingdom Metazoa; phylum Chordata; class Aves; order Charadriiformes; family Scolopacidae; genus Scolopax; species Scolopax mira. The sequence continues at coordinate 18,012 of BJBW01007941.1, forward strand.
GCCGGGGCAGTTGGTTTTATGGAGCCAAGGAATGTCAAGGGCTCCCAGTTGTTCTCTTGGCAACAGCAAAGCAACAACATCGTGCGAGCCAAAAGAAACCCTTGCGTGAGGAGCACCAAATATGGGGATAAAAGTCCTCGGGAGGAAGAAGAAGAGGTTGCTTGTCCAACCCTCTGCCAAAGCAGGTCCACCCAGAGCAGGTTGCACAGGAACTTGTCCAAGCTCTTGGGTCCCACCAACCCCATGGATACTCCAGGCCCGGGGCAGAGTGGCTGGAGCTGCCCAGTGGAAAAAAACATGGGGGTGTAGGTCAACAGCAGCTGAATACGAGGCAGCAGTGTGCCCAGGAGGCCAAGAAGGCCACCAGCATCCTGGCCTGTGTCAGTAATAGTGTGGCCATCAGGACTGTGGTGGTGACTGTTGCTCTGTCCTGGGCACTGGTGAGGCCCCACCTCAAGTGATGGGTCCAGTTTTGGGCCCCTCACCACAAGAAAGACATTGAGGTGCTGGAGCGTGTGCAGAGAAGGGCAACGGAGCTGGTGAGGGGTCTGGAGCACAAGTCTTGTGAGGAACAGCTGAGGGAGCTGGGGGTGTTGAGGCTGGAGAAAAGGAGGCTGAGGGGGGACCTTCTCAGTCTCTCTAACTCCCTGAAATGAGGGTGTCAGTCTCTTCTCCCAAGGAACAGGTGGTGGGACAAGAGGAAGAGGCCTCAAGTTGCCCCAGGGGAGATTTAGGATGGATATGAGGAAAAATTTCTTCATGGAAAAGGTTGTCAAACCTTGGAATGAGCTGCCCAGTGAGGTGATGGTGTCACCATCCCTGGAAGTATGTAAAAGCTGGGCAGACATGGTGCTGAGGGACATGGGTTACTGATGGTTTTGTCAGTGTTAGGTTGATGGTCGGACTCGATGATCATAAAGGTCCTTTCCAACCTGGATGATTCTATGGGACATGGGATAGCTGTCTATATCAATCAGACTTAAAGCCCCCCAGTTGCCTCAGGAGAAGTCAAGTTGGGACTATAAGGTAGCAGGCATCACCCCCAGACACTGCTGCCCACCCGTAGAAGATCGGAGTCTCATCAAGGCGTGAAGCCAGACCTCCTCTCCACAGCGACCTGTTGCTTGAAAACGGTTTGGTGGGTTGGAAGGTGAACAGAACTGGCACCAAAGAGCTGCTGGGAGGAAAGGAAAGCTGTCTGGAAAGGAAAGCTCTCCCTCACATCAAAAATTGTTGCCAAAAGCTTCCGGCCTGGCAACCCTGCCCAAATGCCATCCCCTGAGGTGGAGGTTTTTCTCTTCTGGGACTAATTACAACACAGCTTTTAAGCCACTCTTTCACAAGGGAGCGTTGTTGTGAGGTGTTAACTCTTCATTAGATACTTTGGGCAAGATCGTCAAGCAGCCTTAAATGACAGGGGTTTACAGCGATACCGATTTGTGCCGTTCAGGTAGGAAGTAGGAATTCAGGTAGGAATTAAATGCCTTTAATTTGGGCTATTTTTAGCCAGGCACAAAGTCATGACTTTACACATTATTTTAACAACATCCTTTGTTTATAGGTGCAACACCACGTTATTCAGAAACATCTCAAAGCCACGGCAGCCACGCAGCAGAATATGGACTTCATGACAGGCCTCAAAAACCATAATTAGAAGGGGAGGTTTTGATTAAGTGGCTTTTATATATTTATTGTTACGGTTACTATAGCAACTCTGCTGCTTTTAACCACCCAGTCAGTGCTCGTTCCCACATCTAACAATTTAAATCACATTAAGTGCCGGCAGAGGATTAACAGCCTCACAATTTGCGACGCTTGAAAATACCTCAGCGTTTGGGCTGGAGAGGAGATGGATGAAGGTTCAGGTGAGCTGAGATGTCCCATTCCATCCCGTCTTACCTTCCCTCTCCAAACACTCTGAAAGTGAAGCTGGGAACGAGCACTACTTCTATTAAAGTGGGACCAGTGTTAGGACAAACAGCTCTGTGTTACTATGAAAAGTGATGCTTTTTCAGGCCGCGATTCTTCTCTGGGCCTGGCAATTTTAGTGCTGACTTGCTGCCTCGACGACTTCTGCCAAGTATTCTGTTTTAATGCAAGGGTATTCCAGCGCTTTGGGCTCTGGAAGGCAACCCATGAGACAGGTTAACTCCTCAGTGGTGTCACCTGGAGGGTTTGAGGAGCCCTAATCTGTGTAGGGGACCCAGGACTGAGGCCCCAGCTGCTGGGAAGCCACATCCATCTTGCTTCAAGTAACTCTACCCAGAGGGGACCCCATCTCCTGGCCACCAAGAGACCCTCTCTTTGCCCCCTTCCTCCTGTTTTGCCCTTCCTTCCTTGCCCTCTGCCCCAGCGTGCCACCCCTCAGGAGAGGTGGCCACCCGCCATTCCAGGTGACAACAAGCTGTCCTTACAGTCCCTCTCCCCTCATGGCTTCTGTCCCCTCACGGTCCCTGTCCCTTCATGGCCCCAGCAGCACTCACACTCCCCATCCCCTCATGATCCTTGTCCTCTCACAGCCCCGTCTGCCTTCAGGGTTCCTGTTCCTTAATGGCCCTGGCCACCTTCACCATCCCTGTCCCCTCATGGCGCCCGTCTCCTCACATCCCTGGTCCCCTCATGGCACCAGTCCCCTCACAGTCCCATCCCTTCACACTCCCTGTCCCTCCATGGCCCCATCCCCTCACGCCCCGCATCCCCTCACACGACCCCTGGCCCCGCCCCCTTCTAGAAGCCCCCCCCGGCACCGCTCTCCTCGCCCCGCCCCTCCACTCTGATTCGCCGTCACCCTTGACCTCATTAACATATAACGGGCCGCGCCCGGCCGCGCCCGGCCCGGTCTCCCCTCTCTCAGAGCGGGGAGCCGCGGGGAAGGAAGCTCATTGGCCGAGCGCCGCCGACGGCCGGCGAGGAGGCTTCTCTGTCATTGGCTGCGCCCTGTTGTCAGTCACGGGGAACGCCCCGCCCTCCCGGGTGTCCCTCCCCGGTGCCTCCTTGTTTGCTCCATTCAGTGGCGGGTTTCGAGGCGGACGGAGCTCCGGTGGATGGGAGCTGCTGTTGCACAATAGAAACAGGTCCTCGGCCAGCATCACTCAGAGGGCAGCAGCCGCAGGAGGAGGTAGATACCGCTCTGGTAACCATTTTGCAATTGCAATGGCGTGCGAAAGGCCTCTGTCTCTTTACCAACCCCTGTCTTTGGGGGGCGTTTTCTCCAGAGCCTCCACCCTTGCCGCCTTTCCTCCTTTGAGCGCCTCCCCGGCTTCGAAACCTCTCCGCCGCGGTGAGGAGGGGGCAGTTGGGCTCCGTGCCCTGGCCGGGCGAGCCACCGAGCCGCGGGGCGGGAATCGGCGGGGCCGCCCGGGCCCCTCCCGCCCTGAGGGGGGTAGGAAAGAGGCCCGCCCGACCGCGGGGAAGGGGAGGATGGCTGGCGGCACCCCCTTGACCCTCGTACCGTGTCCCCGAAGTCGCACTAAAGGGGCAGCTCGCTTCCGGAGAGGGCCCCGGGGCTCGGCCTGCTGTCGGGAACCTCCCCCCCCCCCCAAAAAAAAACCTCTCCGCCCCGGGGGTGGCGGAGGCCGCCCGCCCGCCCGGCCGCGGCTGCCCCGGCGGCAGGTGGAAAACAACCCGGGGCGGCTGTTTTCTTTTGGGAGGAAACAGGACGTGTTTCACCGAGAAGCCGGGCCAGGGGTGCCTGTTTACCAGCTGTCAAAATGGGTGATAAATTCGGCCGCCACCCTCTGAGAACCAGCCTCACCCCCGCCCCTCTCCGCCTCTCTCCTTGGCAGCAGCTCCTGAGGGGATGCCCCCCCCCCCCCTTAAAAATAACTCCCCAAATTCAAGCCGTAGCATCCCCTCAGCCGACGGTGTCCCCCCTCCTCACCCCTTGCCGACTTGCAACCCGCAGTCAACTTTTATGGCGTGGCCTTAAAAAAGTAAAAGTTGGGAAGTGGCAAGAGCTACCGGCTGGAAGAGGGAAGCGCCGTCAGGGCCGCCTGGTATTTTTAGAGCTACTGTCTGTGGTTTTTGGCTTTCACCTCTTGGCTGTTCCTTAAAAGAAGGGGCTGTTTGAAACGCCGCCGTTGCCACAGGTCCCGTGCTTCGTGGAGGGCCAGGAA
>BJBW01007942.1:0-17116 GCA_004320125.1 Scolopax mira
TTTTCAGTTTAAACCCATTGCTCCTCGTCCTGTCACTGCAGGCCTTTGTAAACAGACTCTCCCCAGCCTTCCTGTAGGCCCCCCTCATATGTTAATATTGTGTTAATAATGGGATTAACACAAGTTGTGGTGTATTTATACTGAACAACCGATTGCCCGTATATGTCATTATAACTATTATATGGCTACAGGCTTAGGCATCCATGAAAAATACTATGATTGCTTTAACGAAGTTTCGTTTCAAGACTTTTCAGAATATTGTTTCCAGAACTCATTCTTGTCACTTGTCTCTCAGTTCTTCAGCAAGGTTCTATTTCTTAGTAAGCCTTTAGCCACTTGGGTCTAGATGCTCATGAAGGTTACATGTGTGGTAGGAGATATGTTGCGTAAGAAACGGTGGCCCATGAAGGATGACTCACTGAAGATGAACACCCCTCCAGTCTGCGCATCACCTGGAGCCATCAGAAGCAAATAAGAAAATATTTGTATCACATATACTCAGCTCTGTAACTGAAGTTTCAGAAACTGCAATTTTGCTGTAAACAACAAACTGCTTCATGCTGAGGCTTCGTCTCCATCTCGTTGCAGAGCATCTGTAGTTTTAAGCATTAGGACATGAAAGGACAAATCAAAGAGTGGAGACGTGTGGGCACAGGTGGCCCTCGGGCTTGGTTGTGCTGAGGTTTGTGGCCCAGGGCTTGGGACATGGGAGAGGTCTCAGGAAAATGTGACAGCAGCAGTTTCTTCCTTGACTCTACTAATGCAATTTTATGTTAAGTAAATATCTGTGTGCGTTTTATTCCAACCTCTGTAACCAAACCTGAACTAAGTCAATAAGACTTTGCCCAAGAACATGTATTTTGGTTTGGTTCCTAATTTTTAACTTTTAGATAAAACTGAAGAGATTAGGGTTTTATCATCATTCTTTATTACCAGTTGTCATCTAGCTTTCATGAATGAAAGCAGACTGGCCGCTCTCCCATAGCTAATTTATCTAGGCCAAGTTGAAACATTGGATTATTATTATGTGGCCTTATCAACATATTGGTCAGAGATTCCCTGAACAGAATTGGAAGAGACAGTTTTAACATCCTCTTCAACAAAATTTTCCAGGAATAGAGGTGTGAGTTTAGGTACAGGCTAAGCTCTGTACATAGTTTTACACCAAAATCTGAGAGCCGTCCTGCTGCAGTGAAGCCCTTTCTGGGCACAGGAGCTCTGCTGAGGAGCACGTAACTCTGGAGCAGAGGTGGGCTCCTGGGAGGGGACCTACAGCTGATGGGGGATCGTCTCAGATGATGTGCCTTTGTGATGTATAACACTAATAGTGGTCTAATCATAGAATGGTTGAGGCTGGAAGGGACCTTTCAGATCATTGAGTCCAACCGTCAACCCAACACTGACAAAAGCCATCATTAAACTGTATCCCTAAGCACCATGTCTACTCATCTTTTAAATACCTCCAGGGATGGTGACTCCACCACTTCCCTGGGCAGCCTCTTCCAATGCTTGATAACCTTTTCAGTGTAAAAGCTTTTCCTAATCTCCAATCTAAATCTCCCCTGGCACAGCTTGAGGCTGTTTCCTCTTGTCCCTGTTCCTTGGGAGAAGAAACCGACCCCCCCCGGCTACCCCCTCCTTTCAGGGAGTTGTAGAGAGCAAGAAGGTCTCCCCTCAGCCTCCTCTTCTCCAGGCTGAACACCCCCAGCTCCTTCAGCTGCTCCTCACCAGACTTGTGCTCCAGACCCCTCATCAATTCTGTTGCCCTTCTCTGGAATCACTAGCCAGGCTGTCAGATACAGTTTTGCACATAACTGCTCTGGCCACCTCCCAAGCTGGTATGGTGGAACCCAGTGGGTGTCGTGACCAGGACTCAACAGGCAGGTATTGCCTGCAGAGAATGAATGCCTTCATCTGAGTTATGGAAAGAATGGCCCGTCCAGGCGCTATCCCAGGAACTCCACTTTTTGGGGTGTCAGTGTTGGCCCTTGGGGCAGTGAAGCTTTAGACATAGATTCTCTGGCTTTTCTGCAAGGTCTGACACGGGCAGAGCAAGTTCCCCCCCCCACCCCACAACTTCTCCCTGCTCCTCTGCCCGTGTCCCGTCTGTCCCTGGGGTCAGGGCCGAGGGCAGCCAGCAGGCTCCATGCTGCTGCTCCCCTGCATGCGATACGAAACCCGTCTCAGGGTTTCCAGAGATATCAGCTAGAAGCGTCTTAACTTATGGTATTCTGGCTTTCATAACTTTGAGGTTTTCTGATGCTTTGGGACTGTTGTCATCTCGATTTATTTTCTGGGCTTGAAAGGTTTGAACTTGTATATCCATCTTTAGGTTTGCCTCTGTCGGCTCAGCACTTCACTGAGCTGCTTTGCTATTTTTTCTTCATAGGAGATAAAAGATTTCTGTGCTGGAGTAAATGTAAAGATGGCAAAACCCTCTTGAGGTCTGGTTTGTTCAGAAAGAAAAATGCAGTCGGAGATTTTCAGAAATGCAGCTGTGGGAAATAAGGGAACAGTCTGTCTTTTGGAAATTTCTTGCACAAACGATCTCAATGATGTGATCAATAACCTATTCCCACGACGTCCTTGTCCCGCGGGGATCTGCAGTAGCACTGCCAGCACTCTGCCGTGTGGGAAACCAGACACTCAGACAGAAATGGTTTTTAAGAGAAGCTTGAAGAGACTCACCCGCTCCAATTCGGCGACTTCATCTGAAAGACAAGACAGACATTGCTGGAACAGTAGCCCAGCGAGGCGTGGGCAGGATCCTGCATCTCAGTGGTGGTTCTCCTCTCCCCTGTCCCCAGAGCTGGTGGAGGGGCTGTAGCAGGACATGTCCTTCTCCCGGCCCAGCCTCAGCACCAGCTCTGCTCCTGGAGCTGCCTGCACGGTGCCTGTGTCTGACTCCCTGCCCAGAAGGGCAGACTTACAGGGTCTCTCAGAGTCACCTTCTTTTCTTCTGCAGGCAGGGCTGCGTGGCAGTAAGTTCATATGGCTGGGGAAACATCCAGCCGAGATTACTGGGTAATCAAGAGGTCTATTTTGCCTTTTTCCTTGCTAGACTTGGTGACTCTGAGAGAGCCCCTAACCCCTTCTGCTCCCAAGCACCAGAGGACAGGAGTGTCTCTGGGGAAAACACTTTGTGCTGCTGCCAGAGCATCTGCTCCCTGCTGCTGGTGGGAGAGAGGAGATCCTGGGGGAGACTGACCGGGTGGGCTGGTCCAGCACGGATGGGCTGCTGCTCCCTCACTGCAATTACCTCCAGGGCCATTTCTTAAAAAAAATACATAGCTTAGTACCTGGTTTGAATTTTCTGCAACTGTCAGAGTTATTTTTAATCCCATATTATTTGACCAATAAATATTGTAGAAATAATTAATTTCTTTCCCCCCCCACCCCCAGCTGTTTGATTCTGCTCCATGATGGAGTAATAATTCTGACAACTTGGTCTGAGGAAGGGAAAATGTAAGATCTTCCCTCTTGTCTTTACAAAAGCACTTTGGGGTCAGTTCTTCAGCTTTGCAAAAATGCAGCTCAGGAACATTAACGGTTTTCTTCTGCAGGCAGGGCTGTGTGGCAGTAAGTTCATATGGCTGGGGAAACATCCAGCCGAGATAAATCACCACCGCCGCTTTGACAGCAAATATCCATCTTCAGCCCAGACCACTTAATGGCCATGAGCTAATCTTCATCATAAATACCATTTCCAATTTTGCTTCAAACAGGTGGAATGTCAAACGGTGAGTGTTGGCCAGCTGAAATTATTTTGATCTCGCTCAGAAGCATCTTTTGAGCTCTAGGTCTGAGGACAGAGACAAAGATTAAGTGTCATCCCACAAAAAAATGATGTATTTGTTTTGGGGGAAGAAAGGAACTGAACTCCTTGTTTCAAAGACCCCTGGTTGGAATTATTACAAGTCCAGGACTTCAAGTTTGCTCCATACGCAGCTGAAACATACAGGTTTTCAGAGCATTTGGAGTGGATACATCAATTTTAGACACGCCAATAAAAGGTAACGTCCAAACAGAGAGATTCTTCCAGGGGAGAAGAGCTGGTGCCCAGCTCCTCATCCTCATCCTGTCGGTGCCGGTGTTAGCTCTGCGAGCGCAAGACTCGTGGAGACTGGCTGGCATTCCTGGGGGTGACCAGTGCCCACAGACACCCATCTCCTCTAAGCACTCCACCAGAGGATGCTCCCTGTGGAGGGATGCTGATCCCACATGGCTGGCCCTCCAGCCCATCCCGTGCCCTCCAGCCCATCCCTTGCCCTCCTGCCTCAGTTTCCCCACTGTGCCCCACCAGGAGGAGGATGGGAGGGTTTGCAGAGGATCAGGCTGTTCAGTAAGTGAAGGCCCCGGGGTACTGGCACTCTGGGCTCTGCCGTCCAGCTGCGGGTGCGGGGACGCGGGTACGCGGGCTGCTAGTACTCTTTGGAGAAAACTTACCAGTACACAGCTCCCCAATTACCTTGCCTGCCTGGCTGAATCATCCAGCAGATCCTGCAGTTGTTTAGGAGCTGCACTCCTCCAACTTATCATTTTCTTTTATGCTATTACATTTTTTATATCCTTTCCCCTAGTTCCCTATGATCTCATCCAAAATTAACCGACATTGTATTTCCTAGCCTTTTAACAACTATTAGAGTGGCTTTACCAAATGATTGCTAAAAAAAACTTGCAAGCTTCCCAAACATAATCACGTATTAGAAGAATAAAGGAAATAACATGCTGTGCCAGGGTGACTTCACAGGCTTATTTCTTTCTACCAATTAATGGCTTTGAATGAAGCTGTAATTGAGCAGTGACTAACACTGAAGGCAGAGATTGTCTTCTTCTCTTATTTAGATCTTGGTGCATCATTTTTATAACAATGCTAAATAATAAAAATCATAATAATAATACTGTATTGTGGTTACTCCAGGGATTTCAGTTAATTTATTAAATTCATGTAGCAATCCATAGGGCCTTTAGGAAGCCAGCACAGTTCAGGAGACACAGGATTCCCTCCAGCAAGCCATAGTGCACTCGATGCCTCGTTGCCCTCCGCAGCCTGTCATTAAACACAAACCCCAGGCCAAAAGGGTGGCAGTGCCCTGGTGCCCAGTTCTGTGAGAACCCTGTGTTGTTAGTTCCATTTTATGGATGGGGGGGGTCAAAATACAGAGATTCAGTGACTGGTGGGAAGCCACAGACCCCAGCATGTCCTCTCCTGCTGCACCAGTGACTGCTCTAACACTGCCCTCTTTATCTCTAACTCTGTCCCCTTTATCTCTATCCCTGTCCCCCTTTCCGCCCCCTACTTCCCTCCCTTCTGTGCAACTTGGTGATGAGCCAGCACAGGGAACATCTCCAGCTGGGTGCTACCCCTGGGCAAGAGAGGTGGCCATCAGCCAAATCACCTCCCTGGTCTAGGCTCCTCTGGGGTGACATGGGTGCTGGTGTCGGTCCAAGCAAGCCGTCGGTGCCGTGCACCCTGCTGAGGCTCCCAGGGACCACTGGGTCCCCAGGCACGGACCACCCAGGTACCATCCCTGTGGGCGTCCCTCGTCACACAGACAGGTCGTGTGGCAGAGGGGAGTGGGCACTGCTGCTCAGAACAAGAGCTTTGGAGACCTCCTGTAGCAAGGCGAGGGAGTTCTCGGTTTCTGCGGATGCATGTGTTGTTTATAAATACGTGATGTACTTAGAAAAATGCTGCTCAATTTACCAATAACGCCGTATTTATTTTTCCCAATTGTATCTAGTCACTAAGTCATAATTCTGCCGCCGATTGGCTGGCTGCGATGGTTTCTCAGGAAACTGGCAATTAAGGAGCAGGAAAAACGTCTGTGAGTCACAGATACTTATAAACAAGCCGAGGAGATTGATTGGGCTGCAGCAGTAACCGCCCGCACACCATGGGCCCCGGCGCGGTGCTCGGTGCGGGCAGCCTGGTGGCCACGGTGGCCAGCTGTGTGGCGGGGCCCGAGCTCACCGGCTTGAAGGAACGGTTGCCCCACCAGTGCCTGTATTTTGTTCCGTTCCCAGCCCCAGTGAGGTGATGGGCATCAACAGCATTGCTCTCAGCTTCCCCCCGCGCCCCGGGTGTGCTCTGCCTCCCCAGCTGCAGGCAGGGACCAGATGGCGCCCGCTGCTCCACAAATTTGAGAAAATTTGAGGAAAAAAAAAACAAAGCAACGTTTAGGGTCCCTTGGCTGTTGGGCTGTGTATCTGCTAAGGGAGAGCATTCCCTCCTCCCCAGACTCTTCCCGTTCCCTCGCTCAGCCTGTGGGAGCAGCGAGGAGGGGCTGCCCATGCTCCCCCCATCGCTCTGGCAGAGCTGGCACAGGAAGGCTTTGTGGAAGGGAGGTGTTCTGAGGGACCCTCATCTCCCTGCTCTCCCCCAAGCCCTTAGGTCCCCACACAGCTTAGCACCCAACACCTCCCCTTTATGTTTAGGGGGTGGTTTGAGAAGGCTTCTGTGCTTCCAGCTACATGGGGGTGCTGGGCAGCGATGGTGGGGCACTGCGCACGGCCGGGCATCGGCAACACCTCTCTTGCTATTTAGTACCCAGCTTCTGGAAAAGCCATTCTGTCCTGAAATAACTCATCTGAGCTGGTGGTAGAACCTGCCATAGGTTCCCATACTGGCGATGTGCTGCTCTGTACGGAGTTCCAGGCACAGCCTCGCTCCCTTTTCTTCTCTTTTATCCCCTACTTCAACACAAATTTCAGAAAATTTCTTTTTTCTTCTAAACCCGCCTTTCAGCTCTGCATACGACTTAATTTCTCTTAGCTGCCCCATTATCTCTTTTGTGCCTTCTGACATACATTAGTCTGAAATTTAAAAATCTTATTTCATATTAAAGCTAATCTAGAATTTTGATTTAATAAATTGAAGCATGCTCAAGGAAATCAGAGTGAAATATCAGCTTGTTAAGTCTCATATCACCAGCCCTCTGATAGGTGTAATGTGGCAATTTCTGGTGAGTGAATTATCAGAAAGTTTTATATGCTGTGTCTAATCACAATTTCTATCAGATAGAAATTACCACCTACTTCCCAAAGGATGGATTTTTTCTTACTATTCTTCTATACAACTGTGAAATTAATTATGCTATTTGGGGTGGGAGTTTATGAAAAAGACACAGAGGGTGGTTCTTAGGGAATTATCTTACTAATGCTTCTTCAGCCATCTAAATAAACACAAGGGATTCGTTTTAGAGGGAGGTATAGTCATCAAATGCTTTGATTCTGCATATCAACTCTTTCCCACTTCAAAGTCTCATCTTTATTATTTAGCACCAGCTCTCATCTCTACCTGTTTTTTTCTAAATGCCCTCTTCTGCTCAGCACTTTGGAGACATTTTCTTAAGTGTGTTGTTTTTTCCACCGGCCCTTGTTGAGCTGCATCATTATTCTGCATCTTAACGGCACTCTAATCTTCTTCCTAATTACATGTAATGAGTATTTTAGAGTTGAGAGAAGTACATCAAGGCCTAATAATAAAGAAAATTACTAAATCTAGTCTTCCAATTATATTCTATTAGATCAGATGGTTGGCATCTTGTAGATATAAAAATAGGCATTATTAAAATCCTCCAATCTTCCCTTGGTATTTCATCCCTTACCCCACATTGTGTTTCCACAGTGGTGTCAACAGCAGACTTCTCTGCCTGACATGAAGATGAGCGGAGTTAGAGCAGGGTATGAGCGTGGAGTCCTGTCTGTGCTGGGGATGGGGCCAAAAGACCTCTGGCTTCACTGGGACTGGACTTTATCCCTCAGCTCTGAAGTTCTAAATTGATTAAATATGTCCATATTATATGGAGGTGCTAAAAGTAGTGATCCTCAGCCCGCAGGAGGAGTGAGGGTAGTTGTCATTTCTTAGGATAAGCATCTTTTTTTCTTTCATATTGCTTATTGAAAAGAAACAAATTTTCTTCATTTTCTGACTGAAGAGCTTTTGCTCTTATTTTATTACTATATTAGCAAACACTCTGTTACAACCTCTTTCCAGAAGCTCTGGTTATGGTGTAAATTCAGGGAAGATCATTTATCCTGACAGCTTTTTTTTCCATCCATTCCAGTCCTTCAGACTTTGTTCCCTGGAGATGCAGCTGTGGGTCAACACGGAGTGCATGCTGCAGTATCTACCACTTGGAAATGGAGAAACTCGGGAGGTTATTAATTCCATATAAAAAATTATTTTTGAACTGATTTTTGTCCCTGCCCAAGGGGTTGGAACTAGATGATCTTTCAGGTGCCTTCCAACCCAAACCATTCTGTGATTCTATATTGAGCCCAAGCCCCAGCATTTGCACTCCAACTCTTCCAAGGCCAGGAGTTTGGGTTTGGATTGATGTTCTTCTGATATTGGGATCAAAATTCTTCTTTCTAGTGAGGGTGCCAGAGCCCTGGAGTTTGCCCAGGGAGGTCATGGAGTCCCCTTCTCTGGAGACCTTCAGGAGCCACCTGGATGCCGTCCTGAGTGATGTGCTCTGGGCAACCCTGCTTTGGACTAGAGGATCTCTAGAGGTCCCATCCAACTCTGACAATTCTGTGAAAATGCAAAAATGGTTACATTATCCTCACCTTTTCCCCAGAATTTTGCTTCTCGTCTTCATTTGCAGCCCTCTACAGTGTAGTTGAAATGTGGAAGAAGTATCTTCTGTCAGAAAGAGAAAAGCTACAGAGAAAGATTTAAATATTTGATCACGTCCATAAGTCACTATCTTTACGTCTTCAACAAAGTCTCATTGGCTCCTACCCTGACAGCCAGGAGAAATGCAGTGTAAGGCTGTGCTGCTTTCCCTGGTTCCTACCTTAGATGGCATCAGTAACTGCTTGGAATTGATTCACTAAGCCCTGAATTAACCCTTAAACACAAGTCAAGATGCAGTTTTATCATGTATTATGGTACTGAAAGCCATTAAGAGCTGAAAAGGTCTGACCCAGACCCGTTGAGCTGCCTTCACACTTCCCAGAAGGAGTTTGCAGATCAGCAGCCGAGTCCACGCTAATTCCTAGCTCTTTGCTTTCTCCCCACCAAGAGCCCTGTACTTTTCTTCCATGGCCCGGGGGTCCCATCTGACAGCAGAGAGAGCCATCCCAGCAACCTGCAGGCAGTCTGGAAAGCTGTTTCCCACAGAAAGTGTGGCGAGAACATGTCCGATTAGAGGCGCTCCCTGGTGAAGTGCCATTTTGAAGCAGGAGCGTGATCAGACTGGGAGATGGCCCATTAGCTGCTCGAGTGGTGGAAATGAAACTTGTTAGCTATTCTGCTGTTCCTCACAGAAAAATGGCCCCGGTGCGATTTAACCCAGCTGATCTTTCCTAAAGACAATTACAGGATGCAAATATTTATAAATCACCCCTTTACTTTATGCCCTTTGATAGGCCAGACGCAATCCCTGTGCTTCCCATAGAGCTCGGACAGATGCTGCCCGTTACCTCCCTCTGGGCGGCCGGGCTGAGGGGGCACCCAGGGAAAGGCTCTCTGTCCGTGGGGGTGCCAGCCCATTGGGATGCCACTCCGGGGGCATCCTGACCCACTCCTCCCATCGGGCTGGGGTACAGGATGCTTTCCCACAGCCCCTCGGCCCCTCTCGGGCTCTGTGGTTCCCAGCCAGGTCCCTGCCCTTCTGGAGGAGAGGGGGATGTCCGTCCCCTTCCTTCAGCTTTTAGTGAGGCACCGGGAAAATGGGACCGAAAAAACCCACCCAAAATCCCTTCAAAGATCTGGGTGTTGAAATGTAATGAAAAAAACAAGCATTTACCAACTTCCCTTTTCGCTGACACCCTCCTCCCCTCCCTCCCACAGCCCCAGCCCCTTTTTTGCTGAACTTCCAATGATTTCTCCTCCAGGGCTCTCGTGTGGCTTTCCTGGATGGGGCGGCTTCTCCTCTCACTCCTCTGCAAGCCACAAGAAGAAAAATGTTATAATTTCTAGTATATTACTGTTCCTGCAGTTATTTGAGGACCCATGTGAATACGAATTGTATTTACACAAAGGCAAATGTGATAAATATAAATTACACAACTAACATATCATGTCATTGTAGTGCCTTTTTAAGGTCTGCCCCAGGCAACTGAGCGATCCCCTGGCACCAGTGCAGAAATCATGAGGAATTATAATTTGAGATAAGATATTTGATCATAAGGAGGCTGTAAATCCCAAATATTGCAAGCAGTGAGATCACTCACCCCAATTCAGATTTTAAACATTTCACACATGGGTTTTTTTTTTTTCTTTATTCCTGTCTTTATATCTCACTTTATCCCAGTGAGACGCCTGGGGCAGGAAAACCAGTTTGGGCTCTGGGTGCTGCACTGGGTGTTTGTGAAGAGCCACTTCTGCAGGAACAGACTCACCGACAGACACAAAATTCATCTTATGGTCTTTTGTCCTGACGATCACCCCCCCTGGTCCTCCCCCAGCCCCGGGAACTGCCAGCTCCGGGCGCGGGGGGAGCGCAGCCAGGCTGCCAGCGAGTAATGGGCTGGGGCTTATCCACGGAGCTGGACGTGGCCCTGGACTTGGAACCGGGCACTTCAGAGCCGCTGTGATTTATATATCCTGTCTGAAATAATGGTTTCAGCAGAAGAAAAGCACCTATTGGAATTGCTGCTGCCACTTCTGCTTCCTGTTTATGAGCCTGGATTCAGTTACGCAGATGTCGGCGGTGGCATCGCAAACGTAGCATCTGCACTGGCTGCAGGTAGGGGAGAAAATAAGAGAACACGAGCTCTCAAATCATATTTTGGTGCCAATATCTTCCTTAGCAATAAGGGAAAGAAGAAAAACAATTTCAGAAAAATGGCAGTATATAAGCCACGGTTGCTTCCGAAGCAGAACAATTATTGTTGCTATAAAGGAACCCGTGATGCATCATCTGCTCCTTAACAGCTCCTGCGAGAGGAGGAGGGTTATCAGGGGACTCAGGGGGAGCAAATCTCTAACCCCAATCTTTAATAAAGTAGCTGGAAAGAAATCAGGAAATTATACACTTGTAGGGTTGATCTCAATGGTAAATACGAGTCTACAGAAATTAATAAAGGATGAGGTCACACAACAGCTGGAGGAGTTCGAGTTGGTTTAAAAAAAAAAAAATAGACCAGATGCTTTTTCTGATTTATTGTTTTTAAAGGAATAAAACCTTACCTGACAAACGTGTAAGAATGTTCCCAGCAGCTGCAAGAGGAAACAAGGGGAGATGAGCAGGGATAGTACCCGGATCAAAACAGCAACTTAATATTCCTAAAGCCCGGGAAAGGGGGGCTGAGGGGGGCGTCACGCGGGGGCGAGGGCTCAGAGCCCTGTCGGGGTGTGCACCTGAGCCCCCCCGGGAACCAAACCGGCCCAGGGACTCGTCACACACATGAGAAAAGAAACTTCCATTGTACTTTTATTGGGGTAAAATAAAAAAGCCCTCATTGCTTTTCCCACCCCTGCCGTGGCCGCGGGGGGGGACAAGGGGCAGCCCCCTGCCCGCGGGGACCCCGCGCCCCACGTGTGCTGGGAGGCTCCTTCCCTGCGGGCACTGGGGGGGTTCAGGTGAGGCCGGGGAGGAGGAAACAGTCACAATAGGATTGAGAGGAGCCTCTGGCGGGGGCTCAGTGAGCGCTACGGCCTGTTCTGGGGGGATTCCACAGACCGTCCTGCATAGCTGAACCCTTACCCAGCACCAGCTCGCCTTTGAGGACGGAGCCAACTGGTGTATACTGGCTGAGAGAAGGGTTAGATCTGGGCGGGAGCAGTCCTCAGATGTTACAGGCAGCACGGATTGCCTCCAGGAGGGACAGACTGCAGGAAAATGACGCCGGAGCTGCTCTCCCATCCGTGCTATGGTTGGCCCTGGGGGGTGCTGGCTGCTTTGGGGGGCCATGGCCAGCCCCCCCAGACAGTGCTTAGGGCACCCGGAGGCAGCACAGGGATGGGGGGTGTCTGGGATCAATAGTGGGTGCTTTGGGCTCGATGGGAGGCTACTGTTGACCCGCTGGGTGGCAAGCACTGGTGGGATGGGGTGAGCACTTGCGGGAGAGCAGGCAGGAAGGGACAGGCAGGACTGGCAGGGGGAGAGGGGCTGGGACAGGAGCAGGGTGGTGGGTCTCCTCGGGCCTTCTGGGATCCTGCAAGCAGGTCCCCAGAATAAACTATGGCCAATGCTCCTGCATCGCACAGAGCGGTCTGTGAGAGCCAGCACAGTTATAACTGTGAAACAGAAATACTATATTATTTCCATTATAACCATTACAACCATATTATAAGCATTATAACAATAACAATAACAAGAACAATAATGGTTCTTTCTAAAAATTAAGGGGATAGAAACTGTGTAAGTAGAAGAAGGTGACTTGACAACATGGTTTCATTTCCTACGACACCCTGAAAGACACGGAAAGAGAAATCTCAGTATTGGCAGAAACTGTATCTGCACCACAGCAGGAGGAGTGCTTTATACTGGGAACATGGGTGAAAATGATGACTCTGCATCCCGTTGGAACACGGTCTGTCAGCAAGGTGCAGCTCTGCTTCCTAACTTGATACTTATCCATGTTTAGTCTCAGGGTGGCCAATTTGGGTGATCTTATCATGAATTTCACGGTCGTGTTTTCCTTACCTGTGTTTCCAAGGCTCGGACGATACACAAATGTCTTTCAGTTTTAATAAAACGCGTTGTTCTAACCTATTACTTCAGCTCTTAAATTGTGGTGAAATACTCGTGACTGGGAAATGCATCAGAAAAGAAATTGTGGGAAGTTTTCCCGTGGGGAAGTCTCTCCGTAGGACACCGTCGCACCCCGCGGAGTTACCCGTCCTGCAGCTGGCACGTTTTCCATGGAGAACTTCTGGTGAACTTTTAGTGGTGAGCTAAGACTGAGCGGGTGTGAGCAAGCTCTGAACTCGGGAGTGAGATTTTACAAGCCACGGGTTTCCTCAGAGCAGAGCTTCTTGACCTTTCTCTGGGGAAGGACCATCCAGCTGCTTTGGGAGGAAAAATGTGGGTCACCCTCCGTCTCCTTCTTGTTTCGCTGCCGAAAGCAATGGGACAAGGAAATTCAGTTTTCAGCACTCGGTGAACAAAATGTTGTTGTTTTGAAGAATCATAACAGTACTGTGGTAATTGCGAGGGCTGTAATTAGTCACTGAGAACCGCTGGAAACCAGCACCTGACACTCCATGTGTGCAGGCACCGACACGCATCTGCCAACCCTCCTGTGCGCTGCGGGGAAAAAAAGTGTGGTGTTTTTCAGCTGATTTCTAATGCCTTATAAACTTTTGCAAAACGCTGATATTTAGGGAAGGGGCTCTTCCTTTCTGGTTTTGCTCAGCTCTTTATCTGTCTTCTGTTGGTTGGCTTTGCCCAGACAGCCTGCTGCGTGCCGGCGGCTCTCAGGGTCCCTCTGCACCAACTCATTAGCAAATATTCAAATCGATTAGCTGGAAACCCGTCCTGCCAGGCTCTATGTCACCAGCTCAGCGTGCTCAATCTGCACGTACTCAACTTCTCGAGCTGGGAACTGACGGCCGGGGAAACCAACCAGGCCCAAAATGCCACCGGTTTCTCATGTCAATGCTCGTGCCCAAGTACAAAAGCATTTTCTCAGCTCTGCTTTCCCCGTCCATACGGCTCAACTGGAAACCATGAGCATCCTCCCACTCACATGCTGGTTGCCCCTGCGTTGGCTCTCGCCAAGTGTCAGACTCAGCTCAGAAATGCTGGATCCTTCCACAGGATCCACTGGATCCGAGCTCCGCGATGGATGACACGGGAATGTGTCCCTTGAAGTTAGAGTTTCCTGTCACAAATAGACTGTTTGCAGACACTTCTTTCAACATTACCTTTTGTAAATCAAACCCGTAATTTTAGTCTTTCTTGGCTTTCATTCTTTGCTCCCCATCCCTGTAAATTTATACAAAGGGAGGAAAAAAAGGGAAAAAATCACAACATACGGTCAGTCACCTAAAAATTTCAAACTAGTGCAACTTTTGAAGCTTATACAAAGAAACTTAAGATTTTTATCATTTTTCTTTCGATTAAGAAGTTGGCAAACAGATGTGTGTCTAAGCCTGCCCACTGTAGTTTTTCACATCTTGTCCCTCTTTCGATTTTCATTTTATTTTTATCACTGCTTTTATTCTTTCTTCTCTTCATTAAATAATGACAATTTGCAACATTTTTTTTTAAATTTGTTGCCCGTTCATCGAATCATAATGCAATTTTTTTAGAAGTTAGGCTAAAGCATGCACGGCCACAAATAAACAAATAAATTTGTTTATTATCATCTAAAGGTATCCTCTCCAAACAGGTTTCCTTTGCTAATTTTACTGCTAACTGACTTACTGAAGTAGGTCTTTCTTTCTTTGTGAGAAAAACAGTGAAAGAAAAAAATACTGAAGAGTCATTTGTTTCCAGTGACATCATCTATTTTTGCTAAATCAGTACCAGGTCATGTTGGCTCAAGAAGAGCTCTCCTTATACTTCCAGTCAAAATGAATCTTAACTGTGAAAAGCAATATGATTTGGAAATGTCGTTAAAAATAACTAGGGAAGCAGGCAGAGGTTCAGCCCGGAGCCGCAGTTCATACCACTTCGGGTGGCTGCAAATGCATTTTTTTCTCCACCATTCTTGAGGATATTGAAGAAGTCGGGAATTATTACTGTAATGTCCCTGTCATTCTGAATAATACATGAACAAAATTAGTTACTCTTCATTCAGATTGAAGCAATTATTTCATGTCTCCTTGCATGAGGCCATGTGCAACCTATTTCTGAGCGCTGCAGACGGGGCCTTAAAGGATGTGAAATAGCAGCTGGGACTAATTGGAATTATGGTTGACTTGATTCACTATGTTTATTTATTTATTTGCGTGTGTGCAGGGAGGGGACTAGGGTTTAATTTAGCATGCAAAATATTTAAAGGGAAAAGAGCCGTGGCAGTTCTGTGTGTGAGCTTTGCTGGTTTAATTAACCTTCCAGCGTGAAGCCCGTCCGGCGCCGTGTTTGGCAGCTTTATCACCTTATTAATACCAGCGCTTTCTTGGTGCAGTATCTGTCCTCCCCACACCTCTCAAACCCAGCCCTGCAGCCCCGGCTCTGCGAGGCGCCTGCACGGCAAATCCATCCAGGTACTGGGCAAGGTCGGACGGGAAATTGGCCACTCAGTGCTCTCCTGTGGCCTGGAGTCAGGCGGCAACCTCTGCTGAGCAAGGGCTCTGTCTCCTAGCCCTTGCCCAGCAGCAAGAGTGCTATTTTCTGAGAAACCCCTTTTCTTAGGAAATTGAAACTATTGCACGACCTACTCATCTGCATCTAATCATCCAAAGGCATAAGGGCTCAGCTCTGGAAGCGCTCAGGAGTCTCAGGCTGAAGACCAGGAGGGTGGTGGGCACCTTGGTGCCCCTCAACACCCTTTGAGAGGGCAGCTCTCGGGACCGGGCAAGAGAGTGGGCAAATTGCTGACAAGCTTTTGGGATGTGAATCAAATCCAGCACGTTTCTGCAAACCTCTTTAGGTTTGATCAAGTGGCATTTTCTGGCAAAAACCTCTTTTTTTCTCTGAAGCCCCACAGCCTGTTGCACTTGGGACCCCTGAGCCCTTGACCCGGCAAGGCAGTGTTGACTTGGAGCCCATCTCTGTGGTATCTGAGCACAGACATTTATGTCTGGGAACCAGTCCCCATATTTTGAGAGTAGGAAAATGGTACTTGGCTACACGATGAGAGTGTGCAGAGGATTCGTGTTTACAGGATGTTTCAGAAATGCTGTAGCCTCCTCACTATAAATAGGTATGAAACTTATTAATGCTGAGGTCTGTTCTGCACGGAGCACACACTCATTTCGGGACACAGTGGGTTAACGTGGTGGTTTTTCTGCCCTACTTTATTTTTATTTTTTTTAAGATGTGGCAGGATGCTGCTGAAAATGTATAACTCAGCTCACTGGAAAGAGTCCTGTAAGTTGCAGGGAATAAATGAGAGCAGGGAGTATAAAATATATGTGCTTTTTAATATTTATTCATATATTAAAAAGTCAATGCGGTGGCTGAGATGAATGCTAAAAACTTTAATTAAAAACAAAACAACAATGCTCTCTTTCAGTTGCCGTAGCAGCAGAGAAAATGTAGATAAACATCCTTCTTTCTGAAAAATGGCCTTGTTCCTAGCAAATCCTATAACCTCCCTTTCCCAATATAAATGTATCATTCTGCTGAAGTGAACCATAAAATGACACTGGTGCAAAATCCTCCAAAGTCAATACCGGGCTGTTTTGCTGATCTTACCGGACCCCGGAGCAGTAGGTGGAAAATTATCTCGGTTTATTAATTAGTTGGAAGAAAATTAGTCATCTGCCTCTGATGCATGAGGTTTTTCATACTAATTTCTCCTCCCCTGGGAGGTGTGTGCCGGGGCTTTGGGGAGCTGCCTGCTCCCTCGTAGGCGATGGGCAGGAGGGGCTTCCCCCGGCTCTGCCCAGCCTTGTCCCTCTACTGCCGCAGGGACCCGGGGGGGAGAACCCTCCGTTGCCTACAAAGGCAAGAACTTTAAACCTCACTGTGTTGCAACCAGCCAATGGGACAAGGGTACACTTAATCCTTCTGACAAAAAAACACATTTCATCAAATTATAACTCTGTTAATATTAATTACATAGTTCAGCATGAAGGGTACCACCAAGTACCATCTGCTCCTTTGATTTCCAGTTCTTGGTGGCCTCTCCCAAGCAGACGCTGCTGGTCTCACTGTCCCACCACCACGTGGGGCTCAGGTGCTGGAGCTTGGGGGACGCGGGGCAGTGGCTGCGCTGGGGATGGGGACAGATGGACAGTGGTGACACCAGGACAGTGGGTGCCTCCAGCTGTACGCCTCCCACCCATCCCAGTGTGGAGCTGCCTCAGCACAGACATGGTGGCTGCGGTTAAAATGAAGCTAAAGCAGAGGGTGGGCTCCAGGAGGGTGACTGATGTTCACCCACAAGCTGATGGGTGACAGGTCCCAGGGGACATGCTGAAAGAATCACCCATCTGCAGGACAGCTGCTGCGTGCTGGGAACTGCAGCGCTAAATAGAATGATGAAATTGGGTTGGAAGTGACCTTAAAGCCCCCCAGTGCCACCCCCTGCCCTGGGCAGGGAC